>PVHX01006591.1:34502-99202 GCA_004024805.1 Geosciurus inauris | reverse complement strand
TGATGTGATGGATTACGTGTATTGATTTCCTTATGTTGAACCAACCTTGCATCCCTGGAATGAACCCCACTTGATCATGATGAACTATTTTTTTAATGTGCTTTTGTATGCGATTTGCCAAAATTTTATTGAGAATTTTTGCATCTATATTCATCAGGGATATTGGTCTGAAATTTTCCTTTTTTGATATGTCTCTGTCTGGTTTTGGAATCAAGGTGATACTAGCCTCATAGAATGAGTTTGGAAGGGTTCCCTCCCTTTCTATTTCATGGAATAATTTGAGGAGTATTGGAGTTAGTTCTTCTTTGTGGGTCTTGTAGAACTCGGCTGAGAATCTATCTGGCCCCGGGCTTTTCTTGGTTGGAAGGCTCTGGATGGCCTCTTCTATTTCCTTGCATGTAATTGATCTGTTTAAAAGTCATGAATGTCCTCCTGGCTCAGTTTGGGTAGGTCATATGTGTCTAGGAATTTGTCGATGTCTTCAGGGTTTTCTATTTTGCTGGAATATAAGTTTTCAAAATAGTTTCTGATTATCCTCTGAATTTCAGCAGGGTCTGAAGCTTGGTTGTCACCCAAAAGGCATTGATTGTAGGCATTGATTGATCAATTATTAAAGAATTGATCCCCAGCCTGTGGCACTATGGGGACATGGTGGAACATTTAGAAGGTGGGGCCTACTGGAAAGAAATTAGGTTATTGGGATGTACCCTTGAAGGGGATATTAGAACCCTAGCCCCTTCCTATCATTCTCTTTGCTTCCCAGATGCCACACAGTGACCAAGCCTCCTCCACTATGATATACTGTATTGTCACAGGACCAAAGCAACAGAACATTGACCTGCTTTGACCTAAGTGACCATGGACTAAAACCTCTGAAACCATGAGTCAATACAAATCTTTCCTCCTTTTAAGTTGATTATGTCAGGTAGTTTCTCACAGCAATAGAAAGTTAACACCCAGAGAAATTTCTGACATGATTAAAACATCAGCCCAATTACCTGTATTTCTGAGATATTCCAAGATCCATCCATTCTATGTTTTATCCCATCCAAGGTTAACCAGATGTGTGTACTCTAAATGTCCTTCAATATTCCAGGAACAAAGAATTGAGAAATAATGATGATGAATTTGTTCACTGCTATGGTTTAGATTTGGGGTGTCCCCCAAAAGCTCATGTGTGAGACAATACAAGAAAGTTTGGAGGTGAAATGACTGAGTTATAAGAGCTTTAACCCAATCAGTGTGCTGTTACCCTGAGAAGGATCAACTGAGTGGTGACTATAAGCAGGTAGGTGTGGCTGAAGGAAGTGGGTCGTTGGAGTGCGCCTTTGGGGTCTATGTTTTGTGATCTTAGTCTCTATCTGCTTCCTGATGTGAGGTACGGGGCAGCTTCCCTCTGCTGCACCCTTTCTGCCATGATGTACTTCCTTACTGCAAGCCCATGGAATGGAGTCGGTGTTCCATGGACTGAGACTCTGAAACATAAGCTCCAAAATAAGGTTTTCCTCCTCTAATTGTTCTTCTCGGGTCTTTGGTCACAGCAGCAAAAAAGTTGACTGAAACACTCACTTTCTACAGTTTAAAATGGAGCCCAAAATACACATATATTACCTGCAATCCAGGAAAAACTCTTCACAAAATGTTCCAGAAGTGAGGGTGAAACCTTTCCAGTCGGAATCACTTATGGGGGACACTGTGGTGTTTCTGCATTTCTCAATTGGTTTTCTATTTCTACCTCATTCTAAATATATATATATACTGCAGCCTATATTTCAATACAGATGGCAATGTGTATTGATTAAAGATCAGTTTGAGTTTTAAGATGCCATATGAAAATACTGAAATGAGTATCCTTCTACTACAAAATCTTAGTGTAGAATTTAATAGTTAAGAATACATGTCATTTGTTTTTAATCAGAAGCATTCAGCTTATGCAATTAGTGGACTTATTAAAGAAAAGATAACCTATTTCAAATATTCACCAGTTCATTATTTGAAAAATTTAAGAGCTTTTTACAAAATTGTGACTGCAAACATATTTTATTTCAGAGAGAACTATTTAAGCTTTATTATATTGTTCTTTTATTTTCAAAGAAATTATGTGAATTTTTACAAACTGTTTGTTGTGGTTTGGATCTAGATATGTCCCCCTCCCCAGACTTATGTGATAGGTAATGTAGGAATGTTCTAAGGCAAAATGATTAGATTATGAGAGCTATAATTCATCCATAAATTAATCCATTTGATTAATAATTTGAAAGGACTACTGAGTGTTAACTGCAGGCAGGTGGACATGGCTGGAGAAAGTAAGTCTCTGGAGGCATGGTCTACACTATATCTGTCCCTGGACTGTTTCTCTCTTTGCTTTATGGCTGCCGTAAGTTGAGCAGCTTGTCTCTGCCATGCCCTTCTCCATAATGTTCTGCCTCACCTTAGGCTCACAGCAATGGAGTCAGCCATCCACAGGCTGAACCTCTGAAACCATGAGCCCAAAATAAACTTTTGCTTCTCTTATGCTTGTTAGGTATTTTGATCACACAAAGCTGACTTCTAAGCTCTTTAGGTTTATATGTATGATGTCTGCTATGTTTTAATTTAATTTATACATTTTGACCAAATTTATTTTAATGTATTGCAAAATCATTAATCTCTTCAATGAAATAATGCCTTTAAAAGGAATAGCAGACTAGGCGTGGTGGCACATGCCTATAATCCCAGCAATTCAGGAGGCTGAGGCAGGAGGATGGCAAATTCAAAGCCAGCTTCAGCAACTTAGTAAGGTCTCATCTCAAAATAAAAAATTAAAAGGACTCGGGATGTGGCTCAGGTTAAGACCCCTGGGTTCAATCTTGGTACTCAAAAAAAAAAAAAAAAGGAAAAGAAAAGAAAAAGGAAGAGAGAGAGTTCTGCACTGTTTTTCCTATGTTAAAACAATGAATATATAAAATCAATCGGTTCCCATATTTCAAGTAAAGTTGTAAGTGCTCTTTGGATAACAAATTAGTGGTTCGGCAATCTTTAGAATGTAAATCCCAAGTGATTTCCCATCAGACTGTGAAATAAGGCAGAGACCAAAAGCATTTTATGTTCTTCATGATAATCTAGACTTTTATTTGATTCCAGGTAACTTTGGACAATAGACAGGATGAGATGTTTTCTCTTGAATAAATAACAGTTAAATTACATCAATGAAATAAAATATACTGTGGGCTTAATACATTGTAAATATTACAGAAGTACTACTTTGCTATAGTTATTTAATGACTGAAGCTACATTTAATAACAATCTTACCATTACTTGTATACAAAGTATTATACAGATTACTAACGATGATATTACAGTGGTTGCAAGGATATTACCAGCTCAACAAACATCTAACGATACAATATTCTTCTAAGAGGAAAAGTAATAATGTTAGATTTACAGACAATAAAGAGTTACATTTTCCACTTGAAACACTGGAAATAAGAATCCAGATAATCTGGTATCTTGATTCATACTATCACAAGAAAAAGTTTCCTTTTTGGGGGACTCTGATCCCCAGGAGGCCTATTCCAGTAAGTTTACATGAAGAGAGCTTTTATGATGGCACAGCAATGTGAAGAAACACTCCTATCTGAAAAGTACTGATTTGTAAGCCACTGCTTAAACATTTGACCCTTTAAAACCTATATACATACATTCAGCCCAAATCAGGAGATAGATTGTTTTGTCTATATTACAATAGGCATTGTTAACACTTCATCAGAAGGCCAGTGCAAGACGAATGTGAATAGCCATTGCCCAGCATTTCAGAGATTTTAAAATATCATACAAATGTACAGGTGGAGTGTGAGAAATCTAATTTTGTGCATGATATTCGTGGTCTCTTTTACAGATGTGGGATGGCAAAAATTAATCAATAGGACGGTAACTAGAGTGCTACTCATCCAGGATCTGATTCTCATTTGGTGGTTGGGCCTATTTCCTGCAAAGTGAGTTTAGGCAGCAAAAAATCCTGGACATTTAATACCAGACAGAACTAACTCAAAGTGCCAGGGAAGTCTGGGAATCGTCTCAGTTGCAGGTATGTGACTGCAGGATCTCCCAGATCCAATTTCTTTTACATATATTTAATATGTAATGAAAAATTAGAGGTTCTTGGAGACAACCTGACTGTGCTAAATGAAACTACTAGTCTAGGACTGAATCATCATTATTCTAAAGAAATTGAGTGGGCTGGAAATTTGGCCCTTTCAGAAGACAAGTGATGACAGAATGCACGGTCAGGACAAATATGTCATCTTCGGAGGACAATGCCAGAGCTTATAAATACTTACATTTAAACCATATTTAAATTAATGGATCTAATTAAGGGACTAGTTAATGAATGATACTAATGAATAGTAATTTTAATGAGTATATTCATTGGGGAGAACATCTTAGTCACTTGGGTTAGGAAATGATATGAGAAGTGTCAAAGTGAATCCAACTCATTTTAAATGTTTTCAAATAAAGGTAGTATAACACACACATGATGATATTTCACAGATATTTCTTAGAATATCAATAAGCACCGAGTTTAGTGCTGTCAGCCCCATTGTCCCTTAATTTATTATATATGATTTAGGTCTTAAAAGCATAATTCACTAAAAAATCTACATTGCATTCACACAAATACAGTTTCAAAAATGAATTCTGCATTTTTATATCTATAATAAGAATTTCCTCTCCACCAGGTCTTCATAGCTGTGAGAAAAGAGTTGGTACTGCCTGGTGAGCTCTGCGACGTGTAGATTAATATTCAGAATGATCCAGGACAAAAGACTAGAAATTCTTAAATGAAAACTAGGCCCTGGTGAATCCTTTTATGTCAATCATTTTCTCTCCTTCTAAAGAGATCTTAATCCTCCAGCACCCTGAGCCCTTGCTACATTTCACACAGAGGTAAAGTAAGGGAGCCAACAGGCAGATTCTAGCTGAATCCCAGCTTGGTCCATGGGCCCTATTCCATCTTAGACCATAAACTGCAAGAAAGGGAACCACCCTACCAGGCTGCTGGGGTATCATGAGAGAAATTACCAAATAGAAATTACCAAATAGACACTAGCTCTTCACTTTATTTCATGCTATGCAGGCCCCAGGTTCTGTAGGAATCATGTTTTATCTGGATAAGAAGAGACTATAAGTAAAATTTGTCGAAGTTAATTGGCTTCTTAAGCAATTAAGGAGTCTGAGATTGGGGCATCAAAAGAAAGCAAGCCATGCTTATCTTTATGTTTTAACACATCTTGCCACCAAGGAGCAGAGGAAAAGGCTACTCCACACTGACTGACACAAAGCCAGGTGCCAGGCAGACACCAAGGACATCTGGGCAAAGCATAGAAACAGCATCCAAGACCTAGGCCTCTGTCCCAGGTGTGGTGGCTCTTCACTGCCTTTTTCTGCCTCACTCACTGTCAGATTCAGCCTCCTAAGCCATGTGGCCTCAACCTGGCAGTGCTACTATAGCGTGAAGTGTACCGTGCTGCTGAAACTCAGGTCATACTACCTACACACAAACTGAAGAACGTTACTGTTTGGGGATTTTGGAACCATCTTCCTTTTAATGATCTATGTCTCCATAAACTGGATAAAAGGTGCTCAGAAACCCAAACCCTCTCATTTCCATACAGTAATACTGTAAATACAAACCTTTACTTGGTTACCTGTAATTGATTACTTCTCGCTAAGCACTCGTCTTACATAATACCCAAACGTCAATTTATTACTCAGTTCAATCTCTTAAGAGGGAAAATTTTCTCTGAATGATTTTCTCATAATTCTTATCAAAATATTTCAGGAAAAACTCAATTTTAGAAACTGAATTCATGTGCAAGAGTGCAGCAAGTGGTACAGTTTACACTTGGTCACAGTTTTCTCACTTTATGACATTGCTGTTAACAGTACAAGATAGAAACACACATGTACACACATTTATATTCACATTCACACACAGTATAATTTTACTGATCCAGACAATACTTTGTTAAGAAAAAATAACAACAACAGAGACTGTTGTTTGGCCACGCAGGGGTGGAATCTACTACACCTGGAATATAAGAATGCAATACTCTTCAAGTAAACAGCAACTGCACAGTGATACAATATACATTAAGATTGACACATGCTGTCTTAAGAGGTTCAGTAATAGCTAACGACTAAAGAAAGTCAGAGATGTCAGCCACAAAAAAGTCAATATGCTTGCTTTCTTCCATTCTGATTATGATCCATTACCCAACAGAACAGCTACGATCCAGAACATAATGAATGTCCTCCTATGAAAATGCAGGGCTAACCAATTTTTAAGTGTCAATGAATTCTGCTCAATACCTTGGATAGTCTTCAAATTCTTCTTGTTGTGTTACCAGAAAAATAAACCTTTGTGGTTATTTCAGTGTCAAATTTAGAGATATTTCAAGAAATATTAAGGTTTCTCAAGTTATATCATGGGCAATAATATTTTTGAAAAGTGGTCTCACTGGCTTATATCCACTGCTGTGCTCCACTGTTCTCATAAAAGTCGACCTTTTGGTTTTGCTTAACTACACAAATATAAATAACACATAGAAAACACTGATACGCAACTCACAGGACAATACATTTTACAAAATATCTCTACTTTAGTACTATAACTGTTGTAAAAATTGACACCTCTGATACTGTGGACAAATACATGTCACATTTATAATGAAAGTTGTGGTTACAAAGGCATTACTCATTTGATGGCATTTTTCTATGGGTACTTGAGACTTCAAATCGTGTAGCCAAAGATTTCCCTCCTATTTCATTGAGACTTTGAAGGACCATTCAGTCACTCGAGCAACAGGCTTTCTTCACTGTAAACCCCTGGAGAACGGAGTTTGAGTACCTAAACTACTGAAATGTCAGCGAACTGATAAATGAGCATGGTGACAATCACCTTTTCACTGAGCATGGTAAACTTAAAAAAATATAACCGATGAGACGACAGACTCTTCTAGATTTGGAGCTTCAAAAAAAAAAAAAAAAAATGAATTTCTTTCCTTGTGCTGCCAGAGAGGCATCAGGCTCACAGAGCCTCGGCAGACGTGTCTGTGGACACAGACATGGTCACCTTGGCGATCTTGACCGTGCTCTTGATGCAGCTTTCTGCAGCCCTGTGAACACTGGCTGTGTTGTTTGCGTGCTTATGCAGGCAGTCCGAGTCCCCCATGCTGTTATCCAGAGGCTGCGCGGTGCCTTCACACGAGGGAAACATGCTCCGGAAAGCATGTCGCAGGTCCTTGCTCCTCAGAGCATAGATGATGGGGTTCACGGTGGAGTTTAGCAGGCAGAGCATACTGCAGAAGGCAAACACCGTCTTAATGAGCTTGTTCATCTTCCCAAAGACGTCGTACACCATGATAGCAAGCAGAGGGCCCCAGCAGATGATCAAAACCACCAGGATCAGGACCAGGGTCTTGGCCAGTCTAATGTCCATGCGGGCTTGGTCTGGCCGGGTCACTTGTACCTTGCCATCCTCTGATGTGTGGATGATGATGCTTTTCTGAGTTCCACGCTGAATCATGCGGACTGCGTGGCTGTGAGCTTTCCAGAGAATATACATGTATGCGTACACAATGAACAGCAGCAGCACGCTGGTGACCCCAATCCAGAACATCAGGTAGGTTTCATCAATGAGTGGGAAAATGTCTGAGCAGACAGATTGCAGTTTCTTGCAGTTCCATCCCAGGAGAGGCAGCACAGCAATTACAATGGCTATGGTCCACATCAGGCAAAAGGCCACCACGGCTTTGGGCCTGGTGACGATCCTCTTATAGGCCAGGGGCCTGTGAATAGATATGTACCTGTCGATGGCTGTGAGGAACAGGCTGCCCACAGAGGCAGTGAAGGAGGCTGTGACCCCACCCAGTTTGAAGAGAAACACGTTGGGGCTATCTTTGCGGTGGAACACGTGGAAGTCAACGAAGCTGTAGACAAAAATGACACTCCCCAGGAGGTCTGCCACTGCCAGGCTGCCAATGAAGTGATAGGAAGGCCTGCAGCGGAGGCTTCGGGAGTGCAGGATGACACACAGCACCAGCAGGTTCTCCAGAACCGTGAAGGTGCCCAGTGTGAGGGACAGAACAGCAATGGCCAGCTGCTGGCTGGGGTTCAGAATCATGAAGCACTCCATGTCCATGAAATTCTCCCCACACTGGATGTTCTCCTCATTCTCCTTGTAGGATGAGAGAGACTTGTTGTAGAATTCTGTAATGTTGTTTCCTGGGTCTACTGGGACTAACTGGGCGTTGTCTCCTGCAGTCATCTTTTCCTGGAAGGGACTGCCCCTAAAAGAAGTTAAAGGAAATTTCTGTGGGAAGTACCCTAATTTGGATGCCATGTCCCCTTTGATGTCTTCGTACTGGATGTCATTCGAGCCCACGTAGAGGAGGTCTGTGGTGATAGTGCGGAAGGTGGTATCTGCAAGGCCATCTAGGATCGACTTCATAACCTCAGCCTTCTGTTAGGCCAGACTCAAAGTGACTGAGAAAGAGACCGCAGGAGGGGATCCTGACAAGAGGGAAAACAGATAAACTGAATGGTGAGAAAACCAGGAGAATATTAAAAACATCACACTATACACGTGCCATCCCGTTTCCTTCCTGTCTCTGAACACAGGTCAAGTCCTTGCAGATGCCGTCAGCACAATGTGTCAGTCACTCAGGGGAGAGTCCATGCAAAGCTAAGGGATGGAGTGGCACACATCAGAAACATCTTTTATTAATTAAGCTCTCTGGATTGGAGTCACTGCAGAAGTCCTCACTGGGCCTCCAGGATCGAGGAAGCCAAGTTAAATGAAATATTCCCTGGCTGCAGTGTGTATGCCACAGGAAGTGTTTACCACTCAGCTTCCATGACCACATACAGAGCACCCTGTGCCAACAGGGCAGGAGTTCACCCACATATCACACAATTGTGTCTCTGGAACACTACCTTGTCAGACTGGTAGGAATAAATGTACAAGACAACCAAAGGGGAAAAACTATAGGATCAGGTGTTGAGTTGCACAATCTGTGTGTTTCTATAAAGGGAAAGAACGGGAATGCTAAACCAAGGAGCAGCTCCAGGCCATGGCAGTAAGATCTGCTCCACCAGGCAAGTTTCCTCACCCAGAGAAGAGATGTTGTGGACTGAAGAGTGGCTAAGTGGAACTTCTAAACTGTCTACAGTAGCCAAGTAGAATGTTACAAAGCCCACTCTTGCCTGAAAGCATCCTCTGCAAGTGGTTTGATTACACAAGGGTGCCAGGGGACAGAAGCCAGGCCTGGTGGTGTCCAAGACTTTGCAAATGGACAGCACCAGAAATAAGGATGACTAGGAGGAGGGGGCCATATGTTAAGGGCTCTTCAATTTTAAGTTAAGTAAATTGGTGTTTCAAAATTAAGAGCTAGAGAACTGATCTCACCATTTAGATAAATGCTTGTTTAAAAAATGGTTGTTCAAAATTAAAAAAAAAAAAATAGAAGGGAGACCAGTAAAATAGAGGAAGGGGATCATGGGGAAGGAAAGGGGAGGTACTGGGAAATGAAATTGTTCATATTATACTGTTTTATTGTGTGCACATATGAATATATTATAACAAATCCCACCATTATGCATAATTATAATGCATCAATAAGAAAAAGGAAAAATGGCTGTTCAGCCAGCCACAGTGGCACATGCCTGTTATCCTAGCAGCTTGGGAGGCTAAGGCAGGAGTCTCACAAGTTCAAAGCCAGCCTCAGCAAAAGTGAGGCACTAAGCAACTCAGTAAGACCCTGTATCTAAATAAAATACAAAATAGGGCTGGAGATGTGGCTCAGTGGTCAAGTGCCCCTGAGTTCAATTCTTGGTACTCCCCCCAAAATGGCTGTTCATCTCTTTAGTTTATAAAATCGATTAGAAGTATGGTGTTATATCTATACTAATTAAAATAATCCTAAGAATCAATATGCTCCTTATTAATTGCTGCTTGTTGCTACTAAACACAACACTTTATGGGAAGTAGGGAAGACAGCCTTTATCTTGGAATAAATTTAAAAGTTCTCTGATAAAATAACCTACTTATTAGAATTAATAATTTATTTATTACTGTATCATCCATTCAACAAACTATGGAGCACCCACTATGTCCCATGCACTGGATTAGACACAAGTGTCTTGACAGGATCAAGGAGCCCTGGCCCACGTGAAGTATACCGCCCAGCAGAGGAGATGGGCAGCTGCCCCAGTAATTAAGAGCAAGTGTGGCATGAGCTACACCTGCAGACTGCAGGATGCTGTGGAGCATCCAGTCCAGGGGACTGAAGGTGCCTTCCCCAAGGAAAGAATGTTTATGCCAAGAATAGGTAGAAATCATGTGGATGGGGAAAGGACATAGAATCAAAGAAAATATTTTAAAATTAGTACCTTAAATGTCACTTTTTAAAAAGAGAAAGTGATTTGGATTAGGCATAAAGTGAGAAATATGGCCCCCCCTTCCCACATTCTGCCTTCTCCAAGTGCAGGCCACCAACCAGTGCCTGCCAGAATTGGGGCACCTGTATCCCGACCAGTTTTCCTGTCTTTCTGTGATCTGAGTCCCTTTGATCATTGCCACGTAGCTATTGGCCTGATCTTCAGAAATCATAGGGGCAATTATGTGACTCCCCTGTTTCAACTTCTCTGCCAAGAATGAAGTCATTGCAATAAAAAGCCTCCAATGATCTAGCCCGGCCTGTCTCCCCAGCCCTCCCCTCAGCACCCCTAACCTCACCACGTGAACTGTGCCAGCTGGATTCCAGTTTCACGAACACATCAAATGGATTGCTTTTCAGCTCTGTGCCCTTGTTCCCACAGATCCTAACTCTCTTCTGCCCAAACATTCTCTCTCTCTCTGCCTGTTCATCTCCCCCACATCAGTTTGGTGTCACTACTTCCCCTAGCTCCTTGCTTCCCATATTCAGATGAAATACCCTCTTTGGGGCCCCCACAATAACCAAATAGAGTTCTATCATGACACTTACTAAACTTTTCAGTATTTCTGTGTTTGCATTTGCTCTGCCCCTTGCTCTAACCCACCAGAGAACAAGCTCATTGAGGAATTCATTGGGGACGTTATCTTAGTATTTAACTCCCAGCATTTAGTATACTGACTGGCACATAAAGGAGGCTCTAAATAAGTTGACTGATTGAATATTTATATACACATATACATATGTACATACATTTGAATGTATTCAAATACAGCCCCCAAAATAAAAAAATAAAAAGCTCTTTTCTACTCAAGGTGAGAGAGGTAGTCTCCAAACCATGAAAAATAAATAAACACATCATTTGCATCAAGGTTTCAAGTCCAAGGAGCTGCCTGATCTATTTGTCCTATGAAAATGCTGTATTTAGGTGATGTTAACAGCATTTGAAATGATGCTACCTATGTGATGATCTAGTCTACACACTCAGGAAGGAGCTACATGACAGGCAGTATGGGTGGGAGCAAGGCAAACAAGACCGTCACTATCCCACCAAATGGCAAATGAAGCAAAAGCCCTCAGCACTCATGAGACAGGTAAGCCAAAGGGCTCCCCTAAGCCCTCCAAGTCTGCCTAAGCACGCAACTGACAAACCAAGCGCCCTAATCCTCCATGGGCAACTTTTGTTACTACTTGGGAAAATAAGCTTTTTCTCTTAGTCTGGGCTTTCAAGCCAGTTCTGCACACTGTTCTGCACTGACACAGAAGTCAACTACTTTTCCAGCGGCAGGAGTTCCAGGATACAAACAACATAGAGGCACCCAATGTGGTTAGAGTGCTAAGCCCACCCAAATCAGAGTAGTGGCCCAGGAGCAAAGGCTGGTTGCTGAGGCTATAGAAATACAGGATGCAGAAATAAGGCCAAAGCCCAACAGTCAACCTGGTTGTTCAGAGCTTTCTGGGTCTTTTGTCTAAAGACTTTCCTTGGTTCCAACTAACTCTCAAGTGTCCTTGGGGTCCCTGTTTATCTGTCATCTACTTTCTCACATCTTCACCTCTTCAGGAACATGTCCTATGTGTGCCACCATTGGGTGATTTCTCAAGAGTCAACGCTTGTTGTTTGCAAACTTGTTTGCTCAGCTATTCCACTCACATGTGACGGCTTTCATCCATAATCAGGGGGACACAGAAGACAGTCATGGTGTATGAGAGCTGTTCCTTGATGGTTCTGGTGTTTTCTTGAGCCCACACAGAAACATAGTTTCCTGGCCCTGGGACATGACTTTCTACTCTTTGCATATATCATCATGCCTGCCACCCTCCTTCTTCCTCTTGGCCTTCCCTCTGCCTGAACACTTGTTTCCAAGCTCCTTGCCTTTTAAATTGATGTTGTAATGATTGTGCCAAATTGTGCCAATGCTACTTCATGTCTGAGACTTTCCTGACCAGCCCTTGTCACCCGGCATAACTAGTACCCCTAGTTTATCCCTCTGCTATAGGCCTCATCATTTAAATGTGTATTTACATATTTATTTCCATACTTAGAATTCAGTTTCCAAACATAGAATATTGTCTTTTTACCTTTAGGTGATTTATCAGCCTGACAGCAGGAGGAGAGAACTGGGCTCCCATGGAAATACTCACCTGAACCTAATAAGATGGCAATTGATTATATTAGTTGATTTAAAACAGTGATTTAATAATATTTATTTGCCTTTTCTTAACATTTGAGAAGAGGAAGATAACTCAATGGACATTTAACCTGAAAAGAAAAACTTGAATTCACATTTCCAAGTAGATTCTGAGCACAGATTTCATGGACTCTGTCCTTAAGTCATTTTCCCTCAAGTGACAAGCTCCCCCTCAACACTTCCACTTAACAGCTAATTTTAAATTTTATATATATGTGTGTGTATTAGATTTATAAGATTCAAATTTGAAAAGTACAGAGAAAAATATACAGTGAAAAGCCAGTTCTATCATACACATTCAAGCAAATATATATATGTATATATTTACCCCCTCTATACTTCCTTTTAAGGAAATAGTAATGGACTACACATACTGTTCCACACCCTTGCTTTCCACTGAAAACACATTAAAGTAAGGCAGGTGGGATATGGTGGTACACACCTGTAATCCCAGCTACTCAGGAGGCTGAGGCAAGAGGATCACAAGTTTGAGGCCAGCCTGAGTAGCTTAGCATGACCCTGTCTCAAAATAAAATAAAATGGGCTGAAGGTGTAGCTCAGGGATGGAATGCTTCCCTAGCATACACAAAGCCTTGGTTTGATCCCCAGCACACTAAAAAAAATGTATACATTTAGATAGTCCATATTAACAAATAAAACCTCCCTTTTGATTTAACACCTGCCCTATTAAGATCTGTTAGATAAATCGCCTCCTACCAATGGGATGTTTTGGGTATTTATCATCTTTTGTTAATACAAATAATGCTGCAATGTATTAACTCCAATATCTTCATTTTCCACCTTTCTTTTGGCATTGCAAGTAATCTTTCTAGTCACCTAAACTCTTACCTTGGACTCACTGTGACACCTCCTCCTTGTCTTCTACAGTTGGGTATATAACTTAACTCTTGCTTATTTCCCCCTTTTATTCACACAGAGGGAGCTTATTACAGGCAGGTGGCACCCTGAACTTTTCATGTATCAACTCACTTATTCGTGGTCCCATGAGGCAGATGTTGTTATTACCCCATTTTTAGAAGAAAGGCACAGAGCAGGTAAGTAATTCGCTATTGGCACATCTATTAGGGGTAGAGCCAGGACTCAACCCAGATGTCCACCACATTTCAAGTGCTTACTATGGCTAGTGGATACCACATTGGACAGTGCAGGCCTAGCATTCCTGCTTTTTATCTTTTTGATACACTCTCTTTGAGCCAAGAAGAGATATGACTATACAACTATTTCCTTCATTTTCCTTACTGATTTCAACCAGCCAAAGCACTAGTCAACAAAAAGAACATTGCAGTAGGAGTTAGCAGATCAAGAAGTGTCAGATGTTACTGAAAGAGTAATATTTCTAAGGTCAGTATTTCATCTGCAAATTGAGGATAATGGTGATGACAGTCATGACTAAATCATAGAATTATTACGAAAATAAGTGCATTTAAGACCCTTAGCATACAACACAAAATTAAGTCTGCCATAAATACTAATCAATTAATTCTCATGGCCCTTTTCTATATACTATATACTTATGATATTTCAAGAATATATAGCTATTTTAATTATTATTATAATACTGTATGTGCTAAATATATCTCAAGAATACTTACTACCTTAACTAGATCACGGACTACTTATTCAATTTATTTTTGACTAAGTGATTAAAGCATATACCAAATAAAAGAATCATGCATGATGGGGGGTGAGTGTTTAATATATTCAGACATTTGAGAAACTTTACATATATTTATTATTAAGCTGTCAAAGGTAAGCTGGGCGCGGTGGCACAAGCCTGTAATCCCAGAACTTTGGGAGGCTAAGCCAGGAGAATCGCAAGTTCAAAGCCAGCCTCAACAATGGTGAGGCGCTAAGCAACTCAGTGAGACCCTGTCTTTACATAAAACACAAAATAGGGATGGGGATGTGGCTCAGTGGTCGAGTGCCCCTGAGTTCAATCTTCAGTATCAAAAAAGAAAAAAAAACTGTCAAAGGTAATCCTATCAGGTGCTTATTTATAATTTCCATTTTGCAGACAAAGTGGAGGTCTTTAGACATTAAGTAAATTATCCCGAATGTGAAGGATTCTCTTGTAGTTGAGTTAATGTTTCTCAGACTCCTAAGTCTCTCTTTTTACACCTTATGTGCTATTTTAAGAATGAACATAAACTAGATTAAAGCCATTTTGCATCTTATATTCAAATATTCTAGCCTCTTAAAAACATAAGGCACTTTGCCAATAGTAATTAACACTACTTCCTACTAACTCACCATTTCCTATCCCAGTCTATCTAGGTAAATCTGCCTACTGAGATGGCCCCAAGGATTAAAATTTTAGTCAATATTTGAGAGAGCTATCAAGCTTCTTCAGTGAAGACAAAGGGTCACAGATCTTATTTCAGTAATGCAAAAAACATGTGTTCTGTGATTTCTCCACAGGAAGATCACCACATATATGATCACAATTTGCCATATTAATGCCATCAAACATTTTCATTAATACAAATCAGCTTGTTAAAATCTAGGCCAGGGCATGGTGAAGTTATGAGATATAGAGAAATTTCTGTCCAATATAAGCCAACTTTAATTAAGGAATATAGTTAAAAAGAAAACATGGTTTTTGTGCAGTTCAAAGATCTTAGTAATGTCAAAACACCACAGTATACAGGCTATTTTAGCAGTTAATGGGATCATGGCAGGAAAACTGTTTTCTACATTTTGATAATTCTTTCCTTTATTTCTACATTTGGATTATTACAGTAATTTCCTCCTTATTATTTTTTGCATTGAGAGTTTTCTTTGAGAGTTCATTAGCAGTATAGCTTAGGCTTTGGGGGAGGTAGCTGCCATTAATTTTGTTTTTGTTTGCTACTGGGAAAATCATAATTGGAAATTTTTAACAAGATGTGTGGATGCACCTATTAAAGAAGCAGTTAGTTTTTATTATGGTTATAGTAAAAGGATGATTGTTAAGATTTTCTTAGAATTCTACTTTTAAAAATATAACCAATATATTCTAGCCATTTAAGCTATAAATTATGCCTTCAGAGTAATAACAAAGAGATTTGAATGTGCTAAATCTATTATTTTAGAAAAAACACTTCAAATTGAATAGAATCACATCACCCGTTCTTTTTGTCCTCTCCATATGTACACCTGGCTCTCTGCTCTCCTGTTCCCCCATAAAAACAAATATCACATCTCATCAACTACAGGCTCTGATATCATCAAAGGAAGTTTTGGGGTATGACAACAGCATAGAGGTTTTTTAATTTTAAATGTTTATCCAGAGTCCAAATTTTTATTTCTATAACCTTAAGGGTAATAAAACATCTGTGTTTCTGATTAGGCTGAGTGTGGCGTAAGTACTGAAAACAAGATTTCAAATACAGCCACTTCTATATTAGTATTATTTAACCATAGTCATTTTAGTCCTCATTGCTCCACTGAAGACCTTTATTTCAGAGGGCCATTTCAATATTTAGATATTTGCATCTGGAGTCAAAATTCTTGTCGTTCTGGCCTGTGTGGCATCTCTAGGGAAACCCACAGTAAGTAAGCTAGTATTTGTTCTCTGCAGGATGTTTGATGTCCAGGAAAGCAGAAAACTCTTTGGAAATATCTGAAGGACTGACGGTTCTGGATACAGCTATATATTCTGCTTTTCTCTAATATTCTAAGTTTGCAAATGCCTTAAGGAGATGACGCCAAGCTCACATTGTCTGAACAGAGAGGGGTCCACGATATCAAATGCAGGAGCTCCAGACCCTTGTTTAACCCTGCTGTCTCCACTACTTTGTTAGTTCTGTGTTCTGCTCGGCTGCCTCATACAAGAGCCTTGTGAAGGGCTCAAGAGAATGAAGGTCCCAGTGGAAATATTTGTTATTTTCCATTCCTTTCTGGGAACAAGTTTGGTTTCTACTAATTCGATCAAGAAAAATACCTTGCTAATTTATTTCTCTAAAGTTAGTAGGGAAAATGTTAGTTGATTTTTATAACATTATGTCTATTATGTCCTCAATAGACATGGCAGGTCTCAGGGGCCAACATCATAACATAGTGCATGATACTTTAGTGTCAGTTGATTGGGCAACGAGTCTCTTCAAAGTCTTACCTAATCATTAGTGATTTGGAATTATTGAAGCAGTTTGGTCAATTTTTTTTTCATCATCTACTATAGCAATGTAAAATAAAGAATTGATTTAATTATCCTGATAATTCAGGCAAAAATGCATAATCCTTCTTCCTGGTACTAATGTCAGCTCCTTTTTCTACATATAAAAGAAAATTCCATTATGGTGGTAATGCTCGGTTGGCTCTCAAAGCTTTAGTTCTTCTTATGTTTTGTTAGAAAAAAATAGAAGTTATTAAATGCACAATTTTCTTTGGTTTTTTTTCTTTACTAACAATAGGAATATTGGATTTTCCATAGAAATATATCAACTAAAAGGAACTAAAGACATTAAGACACTTCTAAAGCTGTATTTCTTTTCAAATTTAATGTGAAATACTCCTTATTATTTAACATTTAAATCCTTATTAAAACTTCATTTCAGGGCTCAGGAAAGTGATGCCTTGAAATTACAAAAGGCTCAGGCACTGTTTGGTGACAATGTTACACGAAAAGCCTATCACAAAAATGAATTAATTATACAAATGAAATGATCTGTTGATTTATGTAACAAATTCCTTTTACCATTTAATTTTGCTCTGCCATTTAGATGTTTCCTCCTCCTAAGTGCCTTGGCCTATTCTTTGAGAGATGTTTTTTCACACAATCTGTAAGGAAATTACCCATCCCCTAACAGAGACCATGCAGTTTTCAGTTCAATAAAAGCCATGGTCCATACATAAAATAACACATAAGATTGTCTTTATCTTGCATGTGATATTTTGTCATTAAAAGTAAAAAGAAATATATTATTCTGGTCCATAAAATATGTAGGACCCAGTAAGCAGGCTCTTGTCTTTGCCATTCATTACGAAGTACTCTACAGCAATAATGGTACGCAACATGATATCTAATTGTGTGGTATAGCTTTCAGTTTCTTCTCCAACTATCAAAGAGATGTTTTTATTTTGAAGCTATGCACATACAAATTAAGCCCAACTTCAGTTTCATTCCTTCAGCTTCAAATCTGAGATTTAGATGAACAACTGCACAGGAAAGAAAATCTCAATTTTCAAATATTTTCATCTAAGAAACATCTGAATGTTTTTTATGCTCCAGTCATCATGCTAAGTAGGGATATTATTTTTCTTTCATATTTATGTGAAATAGATGTTATTACAATCCCCATTCTGTACACACAAAAAACCCTGAGTCTTACAGAGGTAAAAATGCTTTGCCAAATGTCTCCAACCAGAGGGAGCAGGGCTGGAACTTGAATCTACATCTGTATAACTAAAAGTGCCTACTCTTCACTGTGAGATGAAGGAACCATTTCATAAGAAACTCTTTCTTTGATTCCTAGGGAAAGGGAAGAGTCAGTTTGGGGGAAGGAGGTCACAAACAGTACATGATAAGTTTACATGGTGAACAACTAAAATATGAAAAGATGATCTGTTGACAAAAACATTGGTCACAGCACCTGCAACGCATTCTTCAATAGCAGTTTTCAGGGACAAAGAATGATGATGAACTATATATAGTTTCAATGATCAAATCTTTCATGTAAGAAAAAGATAGTCTTAAGTAGTATTTCATGTGCCTTTTAAGTATGGATATGTTTTTTTTTTTGGCAAAAAGCCAGGGGGGATCATTAGGGAATTAAACTTGAGTTTTGGTCTCTATACAAGCATCCGTCTGAAAAGGTGCCCAAATGTCAAAATTACATAAAATGCATCAACAAAGATCTACCCCAGTATCTTTTCTCTCGGCATCAAAAGCAAGTCCCACAGTCTTCAGGAACAAAGCATGCCCATCAACTATAAACTATAAATCCTAACTCTGAATTAGCACATTGTTTGCAAGAATTGTTAGCAAGTACATAAAATCTAAGTCCTCTTTGTCTCTATTTTACCTTTAATTAAGAAAGGTGGTTCTGTTTTGGTTTTTTGCTTCATCAGTCAATTACAAGTACTGTGGATGGTAATGACACCCCTCCACAACATGAGACGTGAAGAGGGCAGCTTCTTTAGTCTGAATGAGACAAGATGACTATAAGTAAACAAAAGCTTGAAATGTCCATTCCCTACGTGGAGAAATTCTCACTTGAAATCAATCAAGTTCTCACCATGACATATTCATTTTTTTTAGATCCAGAGGGAAGAAGATTCTCTCTGACCAGTTCCTAAGTTCTGAGCTAGAATCACAGTAGACAAATTGTGTAAACCTTAGTTTGGCTCCAACAAATAAGTGATTGTTAGATTTCTAGTGCCCAATAGGTATAAAGATGTGTTACCACAGCAATGTGATTGATTGGATACTGAGTTGTAGGTCTTCACATGCTTTATTTAGTTCATTTTTACTGGACACGTAGTCTATGCCTACCACTAGACACTATATTCTAAGCATGAACGTTTTCTGTGATTCAGTTCTGAAATATATCCACGTTTCACACTTATGTAATAGATAAAGTTTGGGTAAATGGAGACAAGGAAAATGATTCTCCTTTTCACCCCACCCCCCAAATAAAACCCACCCATCTGCCTACCCCTTCCCACAGATGAAGGAATAAGATATGAAAATGTGTAATAGGGATATTTTAATCACCCAAGAGTATGGGCTGTGCATCGATGATCTCTGCTGGAAGTGACAATAGGCAATGCCAACCATTCTGTAGCAGTCTCTCATGTCCAACCCTCCAGACTATGAACACTTTGAGAACTGGGACCTGTCTTGCAGGTCCTCTGCCTGACCCAGGATTTGGTACAGAGCAGGCATTCTGTTCACAAAATGGATGTTGGCAGGCATTAGCAACAAGACAGATCTAACCTAAGAGAATGTCTTTTAAGTATGGATAGTTTTCTTTGGCAAAAATTCAGATGATTGTCAGGGGATTAAAATTGATTCTTGGTTTTCACACAAACATGCATCTGAAAAAGTCCCCAAATGTCAAAATTACATAAAATGCATCAACAAAGATCTACCCCAGGATCTTTTCTCTCAGCATCAAGTGAAAGTTATGGACCATAACTAGATATTTGTTTTTCATTCTGATCCTGGTTTACTCTGGGTGTGTTTTATGAACTGCAATGATTAGTCACGTAACAATGATAAAGACATGTTTGTGACATGCACAATCTTTGATAAATACTAATCACACACTGTTGATATAACTTTAAAGACTACATATGAAGTTATTATATTATAATAATAATTTTTCTTTCCCCAAGCGCATGTTATGCTTTAATCTTTCCCAAATGGGTTTCTCCATATGCAACGGTGTTTTCCAAAACAACTTGTCAAGAGAAGTTATATGAAAATTCAACCACTAGATGGAGTGGCTTTTATAAGCCCTTTTTATAAGCCCTTTTTATAAGCCCTTAGGAATTAATTTGTTATTCTATTCACTGGACATAGTTCTTGCTTTGGTTGAGCAACTTCTCCTCCTGCTACAACATTTTATGAATTTTACAACTGAATTAATTAAAATATAAATAAGAAAATATGTCATGGAAGGTTCAAATGGATTATTATGAATGCCTACAAAAGCCAAATTTCTAATTACTTTTCTCAGGCAAAGGGGCATTGAGAAAATTTAATATATTGACAAAAATTAATTGTGAATATTTGGAATTTTGCCTCAAGAAAGTAATTAAGAATGAGTACAGAAAAGCAGTTCTGCTGAAAATAAATATGCTTATGCAAAGAGATGCTAAAAGTAAGAGGAGAGGTCTCAGGAGCTCAAAATCAATTCTAATAACAAACTCAACACATTTCTATTTTATGAAATATTGGGCTTTCCCATTTCCCAATATGAAATTACCAATACAGGTCATAATACTGTGATGAAAAAGAATGCAAAATTATTTTGTATTACATAGGGAGTGAAGTAGAACATTTCATAAGAAAAGTGTTAGTTCAAATACTCAAACTGAGGACACAGTGACTTCCTAAATAATTCCATTTCCTTCCAATTATTATCTCAATGAAATAATATAAAATAAGTTGTTATTATTGCTTAAATCCAGGGAAACATATTTTAGAAACTAGGCACTTATGTATCACCTACTTTGGTTGTAATGTTTAGGAAAGTTTCAATGTATACCAACAATGTAAGACATAAACAGAAAAATGTGCTTTCAAGATGCAAATAATTATATACACACAGAATCAGAAGTACTAGGTTTCAGTAAGAATGTAAGATATAATTTGGAAATGTAGATGTGGCTTAGAAGTAAGCTTGCGATTTGGATTCAAGGGTGGAATCATTATGTTACTGAAATCATGAGGTAGTTTTATTGTATGCATTCAAGTTATGAGATTCTGAACAGAGCCGAAACTGAAAATGTTCAGGAAGAGTGACATGAAGATAAAAAAGTAGGAAATCTGACTGGTGCAAATGGGCTGAAAACTCTAGTATGCATTTTAGAAAATAGTCTGAGAAGTCACCTAGTTGTTTGTAAGTGCATACAAGGTTAGTCTACAGGTCAATGGCTCCCAAAGGGTGGTCTCCCAACCAACCGTAACGCCTGGCATCATCTGAAAACTTTTGAGAAATGTGAATCACCAGACTCCAGCTCAGATCTTGGAAATTAGAAATAGCAGAGTTGGGGCACATCTGTGTTTTTAACAGGATGCCAAGAGATTCTGACACATTCTGAAGTTTCAGAACCACTGTTAAAGACTGTGGAAACTCAGGAAAAAGACTAAATAAGGAGAAGAAATAGAATTCAATTTTAAGAATTGTTAGATAGGAAGAAAGAATATTCTGAGTGTAGGTTTTTAGATCATTGAAATGAAGTGCTAAGGGAGTGTGTTCATGATAAAGTAGACTCTGACAGATCTTTAAAACCAGGGTATTCCCATTTGACTGGAACAGAATAATGTAGTCTGGCCTGAAAATAAGTATAAGTAGAGGGACACTTCTCCAGATTATTCAGTCTACAATTCAGGGCTTCTCTAGACTTTTTCAGGACACTTATTGTTATAATGTTTTACCCAGCAAAATAGCTTCAAGATGTAATGTGTACTAACACAGTACACAGACATAAACTAAGAAACTCTACACTGTTTTCAACTAATTCTATTTACAAAGTCTATGCAAAGCTTTATTGGAGTGCTAAGCTATTTCTTTTAACATTACTGGGAAGGAATCCACGAGTACTGCACTTAACAAAACAGGAAAAAAGTAAAAGTAATTAACATCTCAGCTTATTTTTTTAAGCTAGAAACATTCGCTTTCGGTTATTCTTTACCCCCAAACCACAAACTATTATATTAAAAGAGATGAACCCAGAAAATGACAAACTAGAATGGCAATTTTGCAGTATCTAAAGTAATACAGTTCCACTGCAAATGCTTACAAAATTATTCTAATAATTATATAATTTACACTGATTCTAGTTGGTCAGAATCTTTTTAAAATACTTACAAGTTAGAAGTATATGGAAATGTGTCCCAAAGCACTTCAAATGTATGACACTGGGAAAGCTGTTCCTTCTGTAATTATTTAATCAGTAAAAATGGACCACAGATTACTTATAATTAGTTATCTTAGCTGATAGCTAAAACCATTCAAATATTTCCCCTTTCTGTTTATAAGAAGTTAGATGCCATTTCCAAAAGAAGTCAAGCACCCACACATGCAGAGACATAGAATTCCTTGGATAATCTTTTGCTTACTTATGTGTTAAATTATCTGGCTTTCCTTTTTCTCTCTCCATATATACTTGTTCATCACTTGTACAAACGCTAGAGAAAACATTTACAAATTCTGGCAGCAATGCATTGAAATGAGTTGAAAATGTGGTCCATTTTACCATGTACCATGAAATAAACCAAAATACTCAGATCATAGAAGCATCAAATCCCTCCTATAAAGAACAAATAAATTTGATTTTTAAATATAGCTGCAATAAAAGCAAACATGGATGACAAAAGCATGACTGCCTAAATAATTTTTTGGAAATCACTGGTATTGATTTACTTCTTATAGAAATCAGCATTGTGAAAATACCTAGTACATATGTCCATAGAGGTAGAGAGTAATTAAAACAAAATTTGTATTCTTTTAAAACACAATAGAATTTATCAACAGTTTGAATGTAACACTCCTTACAACTTAACTCAATTTGCAGAACTCATATTGATTCCAATTTTCTTCTCTAAAGACATGGTCCAAAAGAATGGATGAAGAAAACAGGTGGACCCTACCATTCAAACATAAACTTTGAAAAACTTGAATTCCTAATTATATCATATTTAATTATATTTAAATATACTATGGACATATGCAGTTTGTGAAAGCATTTGCCGGTATATTAAACCACCACAACAGATTGCCTGGCACATCTCTGAAAAATGCCTCTGCTTTTCTTTAAAAAGCAGTAGCATGGAATTTGCTAGTAGGGGAAAAAAATAGATATTACATTATCAAATTTAGGAAACTATACTTCACTTTATCTCCTGAAGTTAAAAACGAAAATTTAAGATGCTATTCAGACTGGACAAAAGATAGTGAAGAATAAAGCTAAAGATATCAAATCTCTATTAAACAACTAAAATTCTAAACAGCAAAGAATCCAACTAGGAGTGGAAAAATAAAACATTCAATGATAAACTCAAACATTGTATTCGTAAGAAAAAAGAACTGCCATTTGGGTTAGAGAAAAGGGAAATCACTTCTTGCATTCAAAAAATGCAAAATCTAATTTGTGAAACTTCTTTTAAAAATTACTGAACATAATGAAGTAGCACAATGGGTTAAAAAGAGAGCTAACAAACAATGATTCCCATCTAACCAGTCTCAATTCATTTATTCAAAAACAAATCAAGACAAAAGCAAGCAAAACTTTGAAAGATTTCCTAACATGCAAGTGTGACAATCTCTCCAGCTGAGATGGAAAGACAATCCATAGCCTCCCCAGAACACATGCAATGATTCTGCCAGATGCACTGGCTCAGGTTTAGGGAGCAAACAATTCTTTCCTCATAAACCCATAAAAACTCAACTATGAACTTCAAGAAGTCCATGGTCGCTGTTATTAAATTAACCTGTCCAAATGAAGTTTTCAGATTAGAGGCTAGTCCATCTTCATTCATTAGTAATCTATGTGGAAAATACTTCAAATATATGAAAAAAATCCATGAAAACTAGATTAAGACTATACTTGTCTATCCAACTGTCCTATAATAACTATTACAATGGAATGTACTTTATTTCACCATAAGTTCAGTAAAAAAATAAGACTCAGGAAAGCTTTTAGTAAATATTTTATCGTAAGAACTAGATGTAATCACACTGATTACTTTACATAACAGTTTTGACTTATCACCACTGATACATCATAAACATTTCTATTATGTATGTGAGCAAGTTTTGAGATAGACGTCCATCTAACATCACACAATTTGAATAGTAACAAGAGAAGTGATGGAGACCACTAAAAACAACCCTTTTCTCCTAGCCTCACAAATTTCCTAAAGTTTTAACTTCCTGGTGATATGGCATTATAATACTTTATATATAAAACAAATACAACCATCTTACTGTGCATTTTGTGAAATGGTAATAACCTATATTTTTTCCTAACTGGCATAGACCTAACTTCCAAAACTAATAAATAATTAGCATGATTGGTAAAAGCTGTCTTAAACTCATCAGTGTTTATGAAAAAATTATAATCCAGTGTGGTGATGCTCATCCTGGCATATTTACAAGACTCTCAGAACACATGGGCCTGGAACTAATTTCCACCTATCCTGGAAAACAAGAACAGCCGTGTTTTGATTCAAGGTGAATACTTCTTTTTTGCCTTGAGTCTTCAGTGTCCATCTGCACAGTTGCTTTGAACTTGGATATTTCTCCAAATTTGTAGAATTCATTTAAAATCATAAAGATATGTTGAAATATATTCAAAGGCAATGCTTAGAAAAAGTTTATGTATGTATACAAACGTGTTTAAACATCCAGCTGTTTAAAATGATGCAGTACTAGTAAAGATATTCTGGATGATGCTTATCATTACTTTTGGTCCAGAAAATACTTTGGAGAAATCTGAGTTGATCTATGAGATGAAGCCAATTTAACATACAATTATACAGATAAGTGAATTAAATGATTGTCAGAGTATTAAATAGCAATTCAGTGGCAAAGTGTTGAGTCCCCAGCACCCTGTTCCCCAAATAACATTCATGCAATTAATATACAAAGTTAACATTTCTTATGAGAGCAAGATCAGGAAAAAATGGAGATATGGGTGAGGGAAATATGAAGTTAAAATTCTGCCAATAAAAAGTGCACATACTGTTTTTTATTTCCTCTTCTTTAAGTTCTCTACCAATCTTCAGTCAATAAGAGAAAACCCAGAAGAGCTGGCTATTTCTAGAAATACAGATATGAAATATGTAAACCTGGCCCTAGTACAATTTTTCAAATAATGTTGGGTTCAGGTTCAGAGTCAAAAGCAGAATTATAAATAATTTATATCCAAAGGCTGGTTTCATTCTATTTGTCAGTTCAATTAGAAAATGATGAATACAAAAATAGAAGAGACAGACTTACACTGGGGGAGACATGGCATCCTTTTAAGCAGGGAATGCAAGCTCTCATCTGTGTTCTTTATGCAACTGAGCTAACATAATTATGCTAAGAATAACAGACAGCAACCTGAAGGATTGGCTCCATAGTTCTAACCAAATTCAAGAAGCTATAGCCAAATCTCATTTTACTAATTATGTGTTGTTAGGTATTACTAAATTCAATTTGTTACTTTTTTGTTTGTTTTTTGCAGCATTCCTGGATAGCTAATTAGGGGAAATAATCCCTTAAATTATTAGGCCAACTGTTTTCTGGAAGGAAACATTTGGTAAGCATGGTGAATTCTAAACTGCTATTAGAAGTTCCATTTCAAAATAGTTTATTCTTAACCAGTAAAGTATTCCAATTCTAATTACAAAAACTAATATGCAGGGCAAGCCCATCTATATTTCTTGGTGGTTAATGTTAATTCTGAGTCAAAGCAAAGCACAGTGTCACACAATTGTTTCAAAAGAGTTTCTCAGGCTTTGCCTTAGTAATTAATAAGCTGACACTGCATACTAAATACTTATCAACAGAATCAATGGGGCTGCTTCCTTCTTGAGAAAATAGGTAAACCGATTTAAGGAGTTTTCTTTAGAAATAGATTGTAATATGTCACAAACGTAGTGGTTCTTTTGGAGAATTTCATTCCCAGCAGTTTCAGCTTGGTAACATTTAACAATTTCACTATTTTAACATTTTGAAATGCCAAAAAGAACACACTGATCCTGCAGCTAGGCTTATTAGAGAAGAGCAATCTCACAGGCAAGACAGAGAGGAACATAGTCCACTGGGAAAAGGGTAACAGAAAAAGACAGAAAACAGTAGATAACAAACAAAGCCAAGCACTACTCCAATGTGAGATTTGATTTTCACCTGAATTAAAAACTTTGCACACTAAATTAAACATCACCTATGACTTAATTAAGGCTCTAGTCACAACATACATTTACAGACACATATATAGATGCTATTAAAATTCAGGGTATGAATATCTCATTTGTCTCCCTAACAATGAGTATGCAACCATAGTAATTTTATTTTTGAAGGGTCATAACTGAGCATTTCCACCCTGTGGCATTATTTTACCCTGCTGTAGGATTACGAACACAATGAGACCTCTCCCCATTAGATACTTGATACATACCTCAGCCAAGAGTATTCCTCGCCTGGTGTGGGAGACATCTTTGAAACAAAAAGAGTCCATTTACAGTAAGTTCCCCCTGATAACCTAATATGCATTAGTTTTTTAAAACATGCTCAACATGAAGCCTCTTGCCCAACTAAGGTAGCTGCTATGGTACCTGCAAATAACTACCTGCAGTGTGCAATATTTTAACATTCTGGTGATGCATGTATTCTGTTCATGTATGTATATAATCAGAAAATTATTTGCTTTCTTAAGAAACTATACCTGGCCTTTTATTTTGATAAAATTGCTCTTAACTGAGTTAGAGAGCGGGGGAGGGGGAAGGAGGAGCAGGGGGAAAAAAGAGAGAAAAATCAATCAGTATATCTTTCCTTGCAAACTGTCAGGAGGGTGGGATTAGAAAAGCAACACTTTAAATCAGATAAAGTCCTATGGGATCCTTAAAGGTTGGTTGCTCTGAGCTTCTCAATATTCTGCAAAATAGATTGATGTCAGTAGTGACCCCTCTGATACTCAATGTCTACTGAGTTTCCTCTAAGAAATTGCATTTTCCCCATTGTCCAAAAGATATTAACTTGGTAATAAAAATGAGAAGTTATGGGACCCATAGAAATATCTTTCAACACCTTTAAAACCAGTAAACCTGCTCTAAAATCTTTGGAGTAAATGCCCAAGGAAGGTTACTATACCAAGAGATAAACAAAGGCAAGATTAGCTCTTATTTGGAAGAAAATTTTAAAAATGAAAGGCAAAATGATTAATAGGTTACTATCTTTTTCTCATCTGTTCAGTTTAAAACCTTTGAGAGACAATATATTAAAATTAGAAACATACATACTGCTTTCAAACTTTCAAATGACCAAACGACAGCTTTTCACGTCTATCACAGCAAACATTTGCATTCGGGGGGCGGGAGGTGATCCATTTATGATAAGTGAACCTTATCAAAAATGCAACATCAACTTTATTCACCTAATGGCTAGCTCTGAGTTAAATGGTTCTATCAACATTTAAATGTAGATATTAAATACTATGCTCATTTGTTTTTCCTCGAAGAGAAGCGGCTTCTATTGCTATCTTTTTCTATGTCAAAAGTTTATTATTTCAAATACATTTCTTTACATGACATTTAATATTTTATTCAGTTGGTTTTTACGTTTGATGCAGAGATTGATGTTATTTCTCTGGGAAGACTTCGTTGCTGGTAAGGTTTGTAGACATTAAGCATCAACTCAAGCGCCTGTTTTTCAAATATGAACAATTACACATTTTTTATAAACAGACATCAGTGCATACAGAGAGCCAGGTGCACACACATTCAATAAATAGTAAATGGTAGAAACCTCCAGAAGTAACACAGACAACAGTTAGCAGGCTGAGGCTATATAGCTAAGTAAACACCGACGCACGATTCCCTCTCCCAGAATAAGAACTCCACGAAGGACACTTGGGGACCACAGTGGTCAGTACCCAAAGGGGCAAGAGGCGGAAAAAGTATTTCCAAACACAACTCTGCCAGGTCTTACCCTTCGCATCCCCTGATCCTCAGGGCAGAAGCTCCCTCAGCACCTCTCGCCCAGCTCAGGGGCAGGTTCTCCGCTAGGACGAAACGTCCCCCCAGACTCTATGGAGAGCTCTGCAGGGAGGCGAGGCGCCCCGCCTGGGCCAGGGGAAGGCAAAGGCGCTGCAGGAGCCAAGAGGAGGCGGAGGCGGAAAAGAAGTGGAGAAGGAAGGGGTGGCTGAGAGAGTAACGGAGGGGGAGGGAGGTGGCGCCGGCGCTGGGACGCGGGCGAGGCGGGGTAGAGCGGGGTGTGCCTCCGGCGATCGGTCAGTAAGTCAGTCGGTCCGCGCGCCGGCGTCCCCTGCCTCCAGCTCCCGCCCGCGACAGCGGCGCGGAGTGGTGCCCCCTCCGCTCCGGCTGCCAGAGGGCCTCGCCCCTTTCTCGGGATCTTCACTGGGTCCTCCCGCTGGCCCCGCCTGGCCGGGCGTGGGGCAGCTCGTCTCCACCAGGCTGAGCGCCCGTCGCCTCGCCCTGCTCGCGTGGTCCCTGCCTCTCCCTCTGCTCGCGCTCTGCCTCTGGCTCGCTCTCAGTCCCATTTATGAAGCGCGGTCCCATCACGTGTTAATGAGCCTTTGTCCTGCCCTGGCAGCGGCGGCGGAGCAGACTCCGCCGAGGGAACTGCGCGGGGAGGGACCCGCGCGCTGCGCCCGCGGTTCCAAACTTTGCTAGCGCTGGGAACCCGCCGTGGCACTGGCCTCGGGGCCAGAGGGACTAGCCTCTCCCTCTGGCGTCACCTTACTTCTCTTTCTCCCCGTCCTCGTCGTCCTCCGCTGCCACTGTGCTCCCGGGGGACCCCGCGGGCATGACCCCTCTCTCCTCCCGGATACCCTCACGCCCTGGCCGGCCAAAAAGGGGCTCGTGCCTGAGCCGACACTGACCTCTGGGCCATTAATCACGCACGCCCCGGCTGCGCGCAGCACCAACACCTTGCGCGGAGGTCACGTCTGGGGCAGCGGGTTGAGCCACAAGGGGACGAGGAACAGGAGGGGAGAAGCCTAGGCACTCCAGACCCGGGGGTGCGGCCTCGGGCCCCACTCCCTCTACCCTAGGCCGCCCCCGCGGCGGGCAGCAGCGAGCCGGGCCCGGAGATGAGCCAAGCCTTAGGACCGCGCCGCGCAGCCCCCGAGCCGTTTGCTACCTGGCTGCGGCCGCGGGACCACCTGTCCTCCGCCCTCGGAGCACCGCCTGGCTTCGCGCTGGGAGCCTTCTCCAGCCCCCTCCGCCCCCGCCCAGCGCGACCACTCCGGCGTGCCCCACCCGCCGGTCC
Source organism: Geosciurus inauris (assembly GCA_004024805.1). Taxonomy (NCBI): domain Eukaryota; kingdom Metazoa; phylum Chordata; class Mammalia; order Rodentia; family Sciuridae; genus Geosciurus; species Geosciurus inauris. Next base: position 69,870 of record PVHX01006591.1, on the reverse strand, counting down.
CCGGCTGCAAACAGTTGAGCTCCGTAGGCGGCTGGCTCCGCGCCTCTTTGCCCGGCGCGCCCCCTCCCCAGCCACCTGGGGCCCCACTCCTCGCACCTTCTAGCTGGAGGAGGACGCACCCCTCCAGGCCCGGGCAGAGGGCCCTCTCGGGGTTCGGGGGTGGCTGTCACCGGCGCCTGGGGATCCGCGGTGCGCCCGGCGGCCGCGGCAGGAATTAGGGGACATGCTCGTTAATTGGTTCCACTATCAGCCGCCGTCTGCCTCCCGTGTGCACGGATCAGACCTTAATTGGTCTTTACATTTATCATGGTGACTTGCAAACCTACAAACAAACCCTAGCCGCGGCTTCAGCAGAGAAAGAGCCTCTCCTCCCTCTTCCCGGGTCTTGGACAGGGTTGTGGCGGCAGCGGCCGTGCTTATTTAGATATCTTTATCTCTTGTAAGTTGGGTAAGGCAGAACTGCGCGGTTTCCACCTGATGGAGCCACTTCACTTCGGCCCCAGGGCCCCTGTCATGGGCAGTTGGTTCGGTTTCTTGTTTTTCTCTTCGCGGCCGCCTAGGCATTTATCTTACGACACCTTGCAATGAAGTCTAGCCCAGAGGGCATCCCGAACTCTTAAAAAAGAGCGACCTCCACTGTCCTACCCCAACCCAGAGTCCAATAGCAATGATGACATGTCTGGACTCATATTTTGGACTACGTGACAAAAATCGGGGAGAATGAGCCTCTCAAGGAAAGAAGGAACATTGGTGGACAGGAAGTAGCAGATTGGGTGGTTCAAGGACCTAGAGGAGGGAAGGCTGAAATCGCTTTGGAAACTACAGGCCAAGGCTGGAAAGCCTTCTTGTAGAGCGATAGTTCTGTCTCTGAAAATCCCCCTGGATTGCTTTATTTCCTATGTGCCTTTTGGAGAACTGGCACTTTGTGAGAGTCCACAGCTGAAAGATAGAGTTCTACTAAGTTGGTAGAAGGAATACGATTTACAAATAAAGATCGGAGGGACCCATCAATAGGTGGAGAAGTGTTTAAGAGCTGGTTGGATACTGTGGGATTCCTGCTGGACTTTAAACGTTCTGCCTTAGGGACAGGTTGTACTCTTGTCATCTCTAGCCCACTCCAGCACAGAGACAGCTTTCTGGAGATTTAAAGGGAGGGGAAGGGAGCATCAATATTATTTGCCCCCCCCCCCTTTGGCGGTCATGTTTGTTTTTACCCTCATCTCAAACCACTGGCAGAAGGAAATATTCGCAAAATTTGCGACCTCCCAGACTCTTGACAAGAAATAATTGCAAAATGCCTCCACTGCCTGGCAGTACAGGTTCAAACAGTAGGCTGGTGATTAAAAGGATCTAGGCAACTCTCCCTCTCACTGTGATAGACATCTTTCAGTCTCAGAATAAGCTGGAGGTGCTGGGTTCCTCCAGCTTCCCAGTAACAAGATTTCACATGGGTGCTGAATTTCCCACCCCCACAGCTGGGCTGTCTAGCATCTCCTAGATACACAACCCTGACTACCCTGGTAGTGCCCCTTAAGACATTCTCCTACATAGTGACCTACCCTCTTGCTGGTCAACATCAAATATAAAAGTGGGAACCATTTACAACCTGTGGAAGGTATTCCATGGAAATCTCATATCTCAACTGATCCAACACCAACTTTTGCTTTTCAATAAAGAGGAACAATCTGATTAGCATTCCTAATAGGAACACTGACAGCTTGTAAGCATTTCTAAATATCTCAAATCTCTTAACTAATAGTGAGGGTATTTTTTTCTACTGAATCCAAAGAAATTTCAAGCAGAAACCTGGGATCTGAATACCTGAAAGTCTGTTTGTTGATTGGCTGAAGTGACCAGTGGACTAAGTCAATCCTTAAGAATCTAATCAAAGAGTGACTCTAGGAGTGATAACTATTTAGCTTGTTACTCTCTTGACAGAGGTTGGGGTGAGACTGGAGCCTGATAGCTGAAGAATTGTACTGACTTTCCATTTAGAGCTCAAGAATAATGCTCAGTAATTGAGTCAAAATTTGACTTGTGACCTGGCATTTTATCACTGTAAGTGAATGCTTTCTTGATAATGGGAGAGTTAGGTTGTTTGTAAAATACTGGTCATGCATGTATATCTTTTGAATTTCATCTGTCCCAGGCTCATCAGGTATTAGATTTATAGTTGAAGAGCTGCTGTACTTTTCCCTTGGAGCTGGGGAAGCTAGAAGAGGGGCAAGCAGCAGACAGCATGAAGGCAAGATTCTCTTTAGTGCTGTGGACTTCACATTTTGCAAGTATCACCTTTGTATGAAAGGAAATTATTTTCCACATGTGTCTGGCCATCTACAGTTACTTCTGAGAGAGTCAGTAAGAATGACAAATGCAAGCTGTCAGCATCCCTATTCGGAACATTATGTTACGGACACATAAATTTTACACAAAATGTTAAATGATCCTTGATCACTACAAACCTAGGTTGAATTTGAACAACTGTGATTTCATCGAGAAAGACCCTGGCTGCCCCTTAACAGACTTTACTAGCTCCTTCAGTGCTAGGCTGTCTGGAGTTTTAGATCTTTATCCTTTTAAAATTAGAACGTGGCTATGATGAGCCAATTACTGCCGTTCTGTGTAATTTAGGTTGTTCACTCAGTGAAAATATAGAGAATGAGAGCACGGTTAAGGCTACATATTTCAACTTCAAAGAAAGATATCAATTCATGACTGCCAGTGTGTTTGTAGTCGTACTGGACATAGAACATTAGAGGAGCATCTGCCTCCGTGAGATAGCTGTTGATCTGAAAAGAGCCCTTCAGGGTTTCTTGTTTTACTTGTCATGGTGTCGTGCCTCTCTCCCACTCTCCAAAGGAGTGAGTAATGATTCCCTGGCTTGGGAACTGGTGAAGCGAAAAACGTCACTCACCTTTACAGTTTTGGGGTTTTGGCCCAAGTTTGGCCTTCATGTTGAATTTGGCATTTTCAATGGGATGCTCACACCATAGGGATGGAATGCTCACTGATGAATGACATTTTCGGGATGATATTTCAACAACACGATTTCATTTTAATTCCGAGCATTGCTCTGGAGTTTCAACAGCTGTTATCAGCTCTCTTTTAAAACCGTAAAGCATTTAGGTTTGCAGTGGTTCTGCCTTGTTCCATGGGAATTGGCTTCTTCATTCTCCATCAGAAGAGTAAGTGTCCCTGCGTCTGCATCTGCAGACTACCTGGGCTCTGTCAGCACAGTGTGAGGTCTGAAATGCCTGCTTATGGGATGCTCTATCAGTGACACAAGCAGCCTACTGGACCTCCCGCTCCACCCCTGCATGCTTCTGAAGAACCCCAAGTCAGTAATGAAAGAGAACAGTCTTTTTCACTTCACCTTTGGAAATTAAACTTCATGAAGCTGGCTTCAAGGAGAGAAACCGGTTGCCAGGATGAGAATTGAAGGAATGAGGTGACGAAGGAAGGACAAGGCAATTCTTTGACCTTGGGGGACACTGTGTTACATTAGGCACAAAGAAAACCACTGCTGCTTCTCAGTGATCTTTCCGTATCACTAAACACATGCTCATTAGGGCTTTTTCCCCCTTCTTCTTCTTCACCTTCTCACCTTCTTTCATTAAACCTCAATCTTTAACATCCCAGCTGAGCAGCAGCAGAAAGGGCTGAGAAATGACAGGAAGGCATTTTTCCTTTGTTCATATGTATCATTTTGTTTTTCGTCACCAAGCAAAGGGTCGGTAATGAGGAGATGGATCATCCTTTCATTTCAAACCATATGAAGAGTATGTTCTAACAGATAATAAACAAGCGCATAGTGCAAATAATGAGGGTGAGAAAACAGGTTAACAAAGCTTTTGTTCCCCTTGGATTAAATTTACAAACTAGTCATCAACACTCCATAATTAAAAAGGCTGAAAGCATTGTATATCTAAATATTTCTTTTTTTTTTTTAAAGACAGGGCAAGTTGCAGTAAATATAATGTCAAAATACAGCAAATAATAGAAAAACAGTAGTAAAAGATATGTATTTCTTAGTAGTCACTTGGTTTCCTTTTGAAAAACTCTTTTCCTAGTATTCTTTATAGTTTGTTTCAACTTCCAGTAGGAACTTTGAAAAGAAAAAGAAATGACTATTCATCTTGAGCAATAAGGAGCAAATGAAGTAACAGACATAAACCCCCAGCCTGGTGCCTAGCACTTAGGCTCTCAATAAATGATAGCTGTTTTTATTTCTCCCATGACTTCTGCTGCACTACAGCTGCATCTGAATTAAAGATCTGGAGAAGACCACAGCATAGTTGAAATCTCACTCATTCTCAAACAGAGGGCGGGCAGTAGATTTGTAAACAGAGTACTTGCATTTTGAGGGTTTCTTGTGGCTCAGCTGTGACTTTTTTGCTGTCTGTCCCATTCTAAAGAGATGCTGTAGATTATCCGCTTTGCGCGGTGGTCTGGATGTACCGATACCTTGAGAAGCCCCCATTACCTACTCCCTGCAGCTCACTAGATTTTCCTTGAAATGCTGTTGCCAGTAAAAATGAGAATTGGCAAAAGCCAATGGGGTGTATGATTGGTCTGTGGCTCCATTGCTTTGTCTGTTGTAGCTGTTGTTAAAGAAGCAGCCACAGCTCAGTCCTTAGTGAAGAATTGAAAGTATCAGATAGTTTAATTTTTTTGTTTAAAAAACTATTGATTTAGACAGATATAGGTGAGATTTGGGAGCAGACCATCTTGGAATAGAGCTTTTATTCCTCAGCTGTGGTACTGATGGCCCAGGCTCTAACTTGTCATTTCCAGACCTTTCTTTTCTATGCTGTGAGATGGGAATAACACTAATCTCTCCTGCACAGCCTTTGTGAGGGTCTAATAAGATAATAGAAGTGAAAATTCTTTGGAAAAACCTTCAGGAAAAATTCAAATGAAAGGTTTATTACCATTAATAATTTATTTGACTTAATGGTCTGCTGATTTCTCAGTTGTATCAAATTACATAGAATATTTTAATTATTGTGCTAATTTGAAGAAAGAACAGTGAATAAATTTTGAATCATGGAGCTTTGATGGCATTGATTTTGTATCAAAGGCCCAGAGAATAAGATGTAGTGTGCTAACAGCCAACTGGAAGCCTCTTAAGCAAGAATACTAGATGTTTATAATGGATGATTATATATATAGGAAAGGAATTTCAGTTCCTGGCTTGATAATATGTCCTTTTAAGCTGGGAAAATGATTGATTACTATAATCTCAATGTTCGTGTCCCCTGAAAATTCATATGTTGAAACCCGCTAACAGGTATTAAGAGATGAAGACTCTGGGGAAGTGATTAAGTCACAATGACTCTGCTTGCATGACTGTGACGTTTGCCCTCAAAAAAGAGATTGAAGAGATCCCCCTTGCCCTTTCCATTATGTGAGGAAACAGCATTCACCCCTTCCATCACACCTTGCTCTGGACTTTCCAACCTCCAGAACTGTGAGAAATGAATTCCCATTATTTGTAAATTACCTTGTCTAAGGTATTTTGTTACAGCATCCTAAATGGACTAAGATACTAATCCACCTCTGATTAACGTGACTACACACTACAAACTGTTGTCCATTGGGGGTTATGTTCTCAACCCAAGGAGACATAGCTTCTTTATATATAAAAATCTAGAATGTATATGATTTATTATCCTAGGAAATATTTTTCACAAAATTGATTGCTGAGCATTAAGGCTGCAAAGCTCATATTTTTCCTACAGTGGATATGGAGTGAAATAACGATGACTTCATCTCTGTGTTGTATGTGGTTCCCAGGCTTTGGAAAACAACCATAAGTGTAGAAATCCCTTACAAGAAGTTAATTTAGAAGCTATTAATAATTTTCTAGATATGATCTCATACAACTCAGCAAACACTGGAAAAAAATTGATGTGACAATTTTGTAACGTTAACGTTATTAAAGAATATATAGGGGAGAATGAACCATTGGTGAATGTCATTTTAAAAGATTTTCAGTGCTGAATTTTCTATCATGGTCTGTTATGAGGAGAATCCTAATATAAGGGCGATGTCTTTGGTGCTCTGAAATCTCAGTCACATTCTAGAGGAAGGCTTCATTTCTCCCTTTTTCTCCAGTTCTTTTTCCCTCTAATAGCTGCTGTTTGTTTGTTTGTTTTGTTAATAAAAGCCCATGGGGGTGGGATGGGATAGAGATACAGTAAAGGAAAACAAACAGAACAAAAAAAGAAACAAGATGAAAATAGGAAATAAGGAAGACTTTTTCCCCAGAATATGTAAGTCTCTTATCCATTAAGTACCAAAAATGAGAAACTTGAGATAGTACATGAGATTTGTGACCTGACACTATGCCAGTATGAGGTAATAATGGCGCTCAGCTTTCACAGGGCAGCCCCAAGGGTGTCACTTTGGAGAATTCTTTGCATGTTTTGTGAGAGCAGGCCCCCAAAGCTAATTCATTTCTACTCCTAAAAGTCCTCAGAGAAAAGGATTGGTGTAGGAATATCCCTGAGAGTCAGAGTACACTGAGACAAAGAATGGATATTTAATTTGATTTTTTTAATGATTCAAAGATGATATACAATGTCAAGATGACAGCATTTAGTAACATGGATATGTTAGAGTTGGTGATAGGGTCACTGAATTGAGTCCAGTGTTCAAAACTCAAGTTGGTCCTTTCTTTTTAGCCTTTTGTCATTATTTTTGTGTGAAAGTACCATTTAAAAACCTGTTTTAACAAACAGTGAATCATACTTGTGGTTAAGAAAAACAATTTTTGGTAGGAAATTTATGTCAAAGTCCCCACACCACACCCCATCTCACAACTCTTTATACTGTAAATGAACATAATTATGTGAATGAAGTCCTAGAAGTGGAATCTGGAGGTCAAATTTTCTGCATTTCAAATGTTGAAAGAAAATGCCAATTGTATACCAAGCCTTTTAAATGGATAAGACTGATTAATGTAAGCACATGACTGGATTCAAGTGAAAACCCAAATTGGCTCCTTTAGGACAGCATTTGGCTAGTTCAAGGATAGTAGACTGGGGGCCAGTACCACTGCCCAAGGGCTTTGGAAATTGGTAGTAGAAGGGGTATTCTATCTTTACTATGATTGGGAGGTTGAAATAAGAGACTAGATATTAAACATGATGCTATATGCAGTGTAGTTCCACACAATTAAAGATTATTCTGTATCTCATATAATTTACAAATGTTTTGGTGGGCATTCATGTTGGTGCAGAATTTGCTTATTATGCTGGACCCAAAGCCTAACTACATTTTACATATAGATCCAAAACTTATGTTTTTGTATTCATGTGTGGTTTATTGTTATTTTTTAACATAGATTTAATATACACTGAATTTTCCATAAATATAACTGCCCTGTAAATTGAGAGATAAACATTTTTGAATAATTGTATCACTGTGGTATTTAAGCCCTCAACCAATATACCTTTTTACAGTGGACTCACTGTTATTCTATGTATAATTTGGCTGTGCCACCACTATGCCTAAAATTATACATAATGATATAGATGTTATATCATTATGTGTAACTTCTTGTGGTTCATTTTAAATTTTAGTTAGAGCATTACGTTGATATTTTTTAAAATGTGTGAAGTGAATTATATTACCTGTCAATTTTATCCCATTAGGATTACACTACCAAATATTTGTTGTAGATAGAGGAATTGTATGTAAAAACATTAAAACCCACTGTTCTAGAGAACATTTGTATTTCCCTATTCAGATGAGGTTATGTGGCTATGCTGGCTCAGGTGGTGCCTGGTTCTCAGACTCCTCTTGGCTTGCTCTCAAGATTCTCCTGCCTCCCATCCCTCAACCCACAGGTAAAGAGTTATGCCAATCTTATACAGTAGCCTTAGAGAACACAGCACAGACTAGTTAATTCTGCCCAGTGTCTTCTGAAGGGACAGGTAATTTGTGATCAGAAGTGCTTCTCTGTGCCTAGGAGAAAGCAAATTAGTCAACCTAGTGATCATGAGGCACATTGAAGAAGAGTTAAAAACAAGATACTTGCTCCTTCCTACACTACATAAGTGATGCCTTTTGCAGGTTTAGGAATGTAAGGAGGAAACGCAAGTGCATGGTACCTGCAGTTGACTATGCAATGTGCTAATGATAACCCCAGGCTCCCATATTTTCAAGGCACACTTAACTATTGTGTTAAATTGTAGAACTAAAATATTATTTAGTTGTGCTTTATTTTTCAGTTGCTCTCTTTTTCTCCTCAGACGATTTATTACTATCTTCTGACTTTCATTTTCCATATGAAAATTCTTCCTCTAAATATTCATTCTGTGAAATATAACCACAAAACTCTGAAATTTAAAAAATAATTAAGAGATCTACAATCATCACTAAACCATCAGCTCCATCCCTCAGAATGCATGTAGCATGAATACAGGGCTCTGTATGCTTTGGTCTTCATTCTAGTCCCAGCATCCTGGGTAGCACCTAATTTCTCTCTAAACATTGGTTAAATGAATGAATTCAGACATCTTGCAAAGAACACCCTGACTCCTTTGTTTAAGATACCAAGAAGTAACAGAGGTTACTCTTTTTTCACAATGAAACTGTGCTTAAGTTTAAAGGGCTGCACACCTTTTTGTCCAGACTTATTTAACCTAATCATGAGCAGCATTGTTGGTAGACTGGTGTTAGTTGCCTTTGTTCAATTCAATCTGTTAATCCCTTCCCATAGTCATGAATAACTAGTGTTGTGCTAGGGCACTGTGGGATAGGAATACTACCCTGACTTATGTATAATGATTAATATCTAGAAATGATTAATTCCTCTAATGGCATTTCATTCTTAACACTGGTTTTAGTTTTGCTTTTCAGTCTTCAGCAAAATCAAATCTACTATTCTTGTTTCTCTCTTAACGCAGCGTGAAAAAACAAATATAGCTCCTGCTTAATGACATTGATAACATTGTTTTTAGGGGTGTGGTTCATCAAGCTGTGTCATCTTGTTCAAGATTGGTATGCCCTGGGGTATATCGGCAATTTCCTTTCAGCCTGGTATTTCTTGCAGTTTAGGGTATGGAAGGAGAGAGTAAGTAGCAGTAGACTGATGACTTGGCACTATTCCCAGCCCTCTCTGTTTTCTCATTTCATGTGTTTGAAATACTGGTCCCATTCCACAAAATATCACTACCCAATTAAAAAGGTCCATATAAGAATACTGACTGATCCTAAAAGAGAAAGAAAATGAAAGTCACTCTTCTTATTTCTTCATTTACTTTCCCACTTTGTGGGGATAGGCACTGAAAATTATATATCCTCCAAACCTTTTACTCAGTTGCACAGTCACATTATAACCATCACATTAAGAACTGAGGTAGGTGCAAATATAAGATGAGGTCTCTGGCCTTGAAGATTAGTCTAAAGTGTGACAGGGGAGATAGAAATGGGTGCTGAGATTATATGCAATAAAAGTCATTGAATTGGGTACAGAGTGCTATGGAAACAGAAAAAAAAAAAGAGTAATTCTTTCTGGAGTGAGAGGTTAACAGGAGAACATCAGGAGAGGCCTCACAGGCATAAGATTTGACCTTGGCCTTGAAAAATAAAAGACAGTTCAGTAGACATTCTAGTCACAGAAAACACAATTTACAAGGCTTAAAAGTATAAACAAGGCTGGTTTGTCTCACAAAGGGAAGGTTTGGAGTACCTAAAAGCCTCAGTGTGTGAGTGAGGCAGGAGATGAGGCTGAACATGGAAATTTGGAAACTTTTCTTAAGCATTTTATGTTTAGTCTACAAAGCTTGGACTTACAGACATCAAATTTATCACACGGAGGACAGAGTGCAGAGAAGACAGGCTGAAGACATAGAAGCCATTAGAGTTCTTTTAGGAAATCTTGGAAGAAGAGAGAACAAGGACCTCAAAATAGGGCAATGATCTTCAGTAGGAGTGAAAACTTTGCGAATCTTTAGGGCTCTTCAGTGGCTTGAATGATTAAGGATCTGGGTATAAGACCATAGAAAGTTATGAAGAACAAAATACTAGGTGCCTAAAGCACTCAAATTGAACTCAAAAAGTAACAACAGCATCTTTGTTGGTCACACATAGCTCATCCAGGAGGTAGATTTGGTCTTCAGGTGTTTGATTGCCATTCCTCAGTCAATATGGAATGATCTATTTACCTCTTTTTGATGCCTTTTACAGAGGTTTTCCTGACCTTCTCAGGTGGACCACAATGGCTCAGTCATTCTGAAAGTCAAGGACTTGGGTATTTTCTCAACTTCTGCTTCTTTAGTTAAACTCACTTCCTTTTGTTCACCTTCAGTGCATCCAAAGATCATTTGGATTTTTCCCTCACATTCTTAGAGTTTTTCAGATTCTTTACTTTCTAACTCAAAGAACATTTTGTTTAAAACCAATACAATATCTGAAATTATAATAATAACCAAAATTAAGATTTGCATAGTATTTCATAATTACCATGTCCTTTCATCCCCTTGTTTTGAAATACATGAAGCAGATTTTTCAGATAAGCAAACTGAAACTTCAATTAAGGGACATATACAAGTCATATAGCTAAAAACATGGAAAAAGGACTTGGTCTTCTCCCACTAAATAGGTTTGTTCTTTTCTTGACACCATCATGCTTCCCATGGCCTATTTGCAATTCGGATGACTTATCTGCATCTTTGTTCTGTCTAAGTACATAGAAAAAAAATATTGATTCAGAACTTAGAAAACAATGCATTTTAATAAAAATGACACTTTGGGACTTAAAAACATTAAATTAATCTGTTCCTTAAACCCACAATTTTGTTGAGTTGACAGAGTGTTAAAATAATGAATATTTAAAAGTTTTATTTTTTTCTTAATATGGAAAATTTTTTCCAGTGATTACTTTAAAAACACTTGAACTTGAAACTCATTCATTTATTCATCCACATGTTTAACTATTTCTCCTTTTTCTTTTTAAATCAGGCATTGTGCAAGGAATACAAATAAGAATGGAAGATACTTTCTGGCAGCAACTCAAACTCCCAGTCATTCTGACTCCTCCCTGCTGGATCTGAGAGCTGATATCTTCTGAAAACTTTTCCTTTTAATTTTTAAAATACAGATCCTCATTCCCTCTGAAAAAAGGATTTGTACAAGCACATCAATCTTTGATAAAACCCAGTCAAGTTTTACTTATTTGTGAGTGAACACTGGGAAGATCTTAGCATCCTTTGGATGATATGTAAGCAGAAAAATCACACTGCTTACAAATACATTTTAAAATCAAAACAAAAATAGAAACAAATAAACAACAACAAAAACTAGGGAATGGGAGATAATCTAACTCAAATAACAGCCATTTTCAGTAGACTGGTTTTCTCATTTAGATTCAAGAGAGAATTGCATTTATATAACTGTAATAAATAATTATAAAAATCCAAAGTAATGAAGGATTGCTTGAATTTGAAAAACACAAATGTCACATTTAAAACGAATGGAAGCAGCCAATAGAAGGGAAATATTGAAGAAACTCAATTACAAAAGAATTTGCAAAGCTCTCCCAAAACAGACAAGAAATGGCTAAAAGATTGAAGTAATGAGGGAGATGGTAAAAAATGTGAGGAAAAGATCATGGAGATCCAACCAAGGAACATAGAGTTTCTGAGAGGGAGAAGAATATATGAATCAGAAATAAAGATCCAAGTTTGTTTGAAAGAAATCTTGGTTGATCCAAAGAAACTCAGTCTAAACATCTAAACATTGAAAATATGTATAATGTTTCCAGGCAAATGTCATAATGATACAGTACTTGACAATTTATAGTTATTAAAAGAATGTAGCAATCCCAGACATTTTCAGCACCTCCCCATCCTACACACACACAATGAAACTAAGTTATCAAGTTATCTACTGTGCCAGTTAGGGTCCTTGCAGGAAATAAGAACCACCTCTGATAGTTCAGAAAGAAGATTTTAGAGAGGAGGATAATGATCTTTGGATGCACTGAAGGTGAACAAAACAGTAAAGCAGGAGAGTGAGGCACCCAGAGCTTAGCAGCAATGGGAAGCTGTAGAAATAAGGGGAGAAATTGAAGTCAGCAGAGTTTATTGGGCTGGACCTGTGGAGGAGAGGACTTAGTGTCTTCAAAAATCACAAGGGACATAGCTGCTACCAGAGATGCTACACTGAGCCAGCAGGAGATGGATAATTTTGACCTCCCTGTGCCTTCCTACCCTCTAATATCCTGCTGGTGCTGCCTGTTGGTTGACCCCAACCAGGAGCCAGCCAGCAAAGGTGCAGAAGAGGCAGAGGACAGCCGCCAGCAAGGTCAGAGTAGGGTAGAGAAACAGAATGGATTTGGAGGGTGGGTTGGGGACTTGGATAAGGATAAAAATCTGTAATCTACCAGGGATCAACAAACTAATTCAACTGAGAAATATCCAATTAGTTTTGAGGGAAAAAAAATGCTGTAGTACATGGATTCTGTAACCAATTAATTTGTTGTTCATGTGTGAGTAAAATAAAAACAATCACACAGTGAAGGATAAGCACAGGCTTACAGAAACTTCTGGAGGATTCAATGAGTGTAAGATAGGCTCAGTCTCTTCTCTCTGAGCTTATAGTCACGCTAAAATCAATTTGTAATAAACAGGGCTGAGAGGGAAATCTTCTCAACTAATTTAGGTTCTGTTGGTTTGGTGGGGGAGGGAAGACTGTGAATTAGTTGTCAATAGACAGATTAATAACAGAAAAATTTATTGCACAAGCAGGAGTACCCTTCAGAGAGAGAGAACCTCCTGGAACAGTTAGGGGTAAAGGTTTATATAAGAGGGGTGGAGGTTAGGGCTTCACAGGAAGGAAAGTTCTGAGGAGACTTATTTATACAATTTTTTTGTTTGTGTGTTCTAGTGCCCGAGGTCATCTTCCAAAGGTATTTTTGTGGCAGCGGGCTCTCAGAAAGCTCCATTCTTGTCAGATAGGGAAGTTCAAATAGAATCCTTTCTTCCTCTGAAGCTTAGATGTTTCTCTTTGACGTAAGCTTATAGTGTGGTGAGTTGGCTCCCTCACATTGTTACAGAGCTGGGGCCTTCTGGGAAACTAAGGCAGCACAAAGACCCCCCTCCCCGCCCGCCACCAAAGCTCAATTCCTGGGATCAAGTCAGAAAGATTTCAGACAAGTCCCTCAGAGTAACAGGAATGAATTTATTAAAGGGATAGGAAAAGGGCAAGGGGACATTCTCAATGAAAAGAGTGGGTCCTCTCAGAAAGGAGAAGGACAGCATGCCTCTCCTGCACTCCAATTTTATTGGAGATCCCAGAGAAGTTTCCAGAGAGTCTCCACCCAGGTCTACCCATTGACTTTTGACTGATGGCAAAATAATATCAGATTTTCAAGTCCTCACTGCCATGACAACTCTGGGTTACCTGGGCCCATGCTGACCAGTTTGGATTCTTAACCATAAATTCTTACAGATGTTATGGTTAGGAGGAATTATCCTTATCTTCCTGAGTTTCAGGGTCTGATCACAAAAGTGTCCCCCTTCACAGTAACTTGAGTTCCTCTTAGCAATATTATTTCAGGCCTGCATTTCTCCTTTAGATAATGGGTAGTTTGCTGAAGAATATGACATAGCCTGTTCACTTACACCAGGAAGAGCTGCAGGTAAATTGCTTCTTGGAAAAAAAAAAAAAAAGCATGTTGGGGTCAGCACAGTGAACCCACTTTACAGAATTATTCTCTTAACCTTGTGTTCCCACCATCTTCATCTGTCTGTTCCCTAACAACATGGCTATGAAAGCAGAAGAACAAGGTGCTATGGGAACAGCTTGGAGAACAACCTTGTTCAGGGTGATAAAGGAGACTTCAGAAGAAATTGAGGTCTTAGTTGAACCTGAAAGATGAGTAGATGTTAACCAGGCAAAGCAGCTCAGGAGAAATCCCAGAGAAAGGATCAGCTGTATACACTCAGTAGATTCAGAGTAACCATGTTACACGAGTTAAATAAACAGCTCAATTTACAGCCTGTGAAATTTTTCACAGAGAACTGATGTATCAACATCTAAGAAGAATCTGATCATCCATTATGGAACTGGAACTGGGAACACAAAACAAGTAGAGTATATTCAATTCCTTGCTTTTGACTGAGCAGTCCCAGAAGGAAAAAGGTAAACAGAGAAGTAAAGATGCCTTTGATGATTTAAAAAGCACCATAGAAGGGAGGGAATGGCAGGCCCTTCTGTCTTCTCAACTGCATGCTGGCAAGGGCTAGGATTTGTTGTGCAGCTCTTGATCCTCAGGTCACTTTGTCCTCAGAATTGTGCTATTATGTTTATAAGGAACTTAAATAAAGGGTCAGTAATATGCTTCATGTTAACATCCTTGCTAATTGCAGAGGCCAAAAGCCTTCTTACAAGTTTTGTGGCTCAGGCTTCTATAGCAAAAGACAGATAAGTAAGAGAAAAGCATACAGATTTATTCACTATAGGTTTTACATTACATAGGAAACTTCATAAGGAAACAAAGACCAAAGGAACAGCAAAACTGTTTGATGAGTGGATAATTGTAGAGAACTATGATTAGACAAAGAGGGTAGGATCCAGTGGTAAGGAACTGGGAGGAACTTAGCAAAGTTTGTTCAGATTCTATTCTGAATCCCTATGTCCTCAGAGCTCAAGAGTTTTATGACCTAATCCAAGAGAAGGCCAGAAATTTCTATTTTATCCTCTGGTTCTGAGAAGAAGGGTGGGAAAAAGTCAAGAGACCCTCTGCTTCTGCATTTTTCTCAAAGCCAAAGTGCCATATGTTGGGGTGATGTGTCCTGAACCCATCAAATTGATATTCTCAAATGGGTGCCTATCTGTTAACAATACTAACTCCACTGTCTCTGCTTTTCATCTATCTCTTTTGATTGCTAAACTTTAACATAGCATGAGAAATAGTGCAGTGTTTAGTTTCCCAGAAATTTAAAGTTACAAAGGTACTATTTCATTAAAAATCTTTTTCATATTGTTTATTCAAATAAAGAAGATATTGAATCTTCTTCAACTAGTTCTACATTTTAAAAAAATCTATCTTGTATTACTTGACAAAGATCTTGTATTACTTGACAAAGACCAGTTTTGGCCTTCTCTCTCCATCCTTGTACAGACCAATTTTAGGAAGAATCACGTTCAGTTAGTTTAACCAGAACATACCTCTCTCTCTCTCTCTGTCTCTCTCTCCATATATATATATTATTCACCCTCTACCACCTCTGAGGTGATATCTGATCACTCTGGCCTGCTGTCAGTCAGCAAGAATCCTGTAAGGTTGATTTGATGAAGAATTACCCTACTCTCTCTTAGTAATTTTCCATCCACTGACCCCAACTCTGCTCTAGGTTTTGAATTCCCACTTTGCCTTGCTGTATTCAGAATCAAGCCCAATCTCTCTCTTTTACTATGAAACTCCATTGCAATAGTCCCTGCACTTAGCATAATAGTCCTAATAAAGCCTGCGTCTCTATTTTAATACGTGTCATATTTTTTGACATGACACACAGTTCAGTAGACATTATTCTCAACAATTCTTTAAGGGAAATAAAAGCAAAAAAGCATGAAGGAAGTAAATAATCACAAAAACTGACAGTAATAAACTACATATTGTCTGGAATCTAGATCAGTAATTAGTCAAAAGACTTTTATTATATTTATAATTAAATTTTGAACTGAATTTAATTGTCATATGTAAAAGACATGTTTATGCAACATAATTTTAATCAATTTTCTATTAGCTTTATATAAAAGTAAGAAAAATGCTAGAGGAATTTGGAGTTTAGTATAGAGATCTTAGCTCTCACATACTGTCACTTCTATGGAGAAATGTAAACTGGTTGGATAAGAAATGTGCTGATTTGACTTATTTTTAAGTTATGAATATAATGTGGATTTTTTTGTACTTCTGAAAATAGAGTAGTCTCTAATGAAATATATGCACAGAGGGAGCCATTAAGTCATACTTTGTCTTCTTTGTCTAGGCTTGTGATAAAATGTTCCCTACTGTTAAAAAAAATAAAAATGCTATGAATTGAAGAGCTAAGCTCTCTCCATCAAGGGACTAATGATTCTCCTGTTAAAATGTAAATGCAATAGCCTTGAGTGCTTTCAAATTTGTGAGGAAAGACTGTGGAATTGTCATTATAGTGTCATTATTGTGGCTCCCCACAGGAGCAGTTGAAAAGGTGGGTGTGGGGAATGGAACCTCTAAGTACAGTCCCTTGGCACCTCCTGCAGAGTTGAGACTTGAGGAGGAGCCTGGTAGGATCACTGTGGATTCCAGAGATGGAGATATAGGAAGCAAGAGCTGGGAAACAGTTTTAGAAGGTCAAATTAGAAAAATCCAAATAGGTGCAGAGCCCCATAGCCACTGGCTCGGTGACTGAGGATCAATATGAAAAAGCTGTGACTCTTTTGGAAACCAGACTGGAAAAAACTTCCAGAAGCAGAAAGGGACTTAAAGGGAAGAAATCACCCACAGGCTGGGATGTGGAAACGGAGTGAAACAGGGAGGAAGTTCATGTGCCTATGAAATTCTGAAATTCTGTGTAAAAACGTGTGTTTCTGTCCCCACCCTACAAGAGGAGAACAGATACTTCCCAGGCATGAGATTCTCAAAGCCATCCTATCTTCTTTACCCCCAACTCCCCCAAAAAACTAACCAAAAAACTAACCAAAAAACAAAACAACAACAACAAAACCCCCACTCAACTGGAAATGAAACTTGACATTTAGAAAGTTCTTATTGATAGATAACAGACAGACAAGAGTGATGGGAACATAAGGTTAAGGGGATAACTCTACAGACTAAGCCTACTGTGCTGATGGCTTTTTTTTTAAAAAAGTGATTCATCTGAGGCCACTCTGGCTCTGTCTTGGCTTAAGTCAATAGCATATGCTACATTCTTCAGCAACCACTCTGTTACCTGCAGGAGAAATGCAGGCTCAAAGGCTCCTCCTTACCAGTAAGAACACAAGTGACTCTGAAGGGGGGACTTTTGTGACCTTGATACAGACCAGATTCCAGGACTCAGGGAGGCAGGATAATTAAAAGCAAACATCCCAACTATAAAATCTGTAAGAACAAATCCCAATTAGAACCAGTCAGTGGGGACCCAGAAAATCCAGAGTTACCTTTGGGTCTTTAGCGTGTCCTTGTAAAATCTCCCCTCCATGGGATAAGACCATTTCAATGGGGACTTGAAGGCCTGATGTAACCCTGCAGTCAGTCAAATGTCAAAAAGTAGACCTGGGAAAGGCTCTCTCGAATCTTCTCTGGGACCCCTAATAAAACAAAAGGGCAGGAAGGATGGATGTGCCAGCTCTCTTCTGAGAGGACCCAATCTCTCCATTTCTCCCTTGAAAGCATTCCTTTTTTGTTTTTACTATCTCTTCTGAGAGGACCCAATCTCTCCATTTCTCCCTTGAAAGCATTCCTTTTTTGTTTTTACTATCTCATTTAATAAAGTCATGCCTGCTACTATGTGCAACTCTCTTGAAATTCTTCAGGCAGGATTACAAGAACCAGTGGTTGCTTAGGGCCCGTGGGCATATCTTGTGTAACAATATCATCAACAGAAGCCACTTGTTTTAGATTTGTGCCAAGAGTATGGATTAATCCAAGATTATATTTGTGATTTCTTCCCCCTCTACTATATGTTGTTTATTCCTAAATTCCTTCACACTGCAGTGAAATTTAATTATGCATTTGAAGTGAATCTGGGTTAAACAAATGGGTAGAAATGGAATGATGGCAAGTCTTTCAAGAAGATGTGAAAGTCCAGAGTTAAAAGACTAGATTTTTAATCTGTCATGCCAGACGCCCCGACTCCCCCAGTCCACTATCCAAGTGTGACACCAACAAAAACCATTTTTCTCTACTAGACTGTATTACCCACATTCCTTTCATCTTTACTTGTTAGGTTCATTTTCCACTTATGTATTTGAGTCCTTTCTCACTCTGTTCACGTCTTAATGTGGAGTGACAAAACCTGGATATCACACAAGAGCAAGTGTGCTTCTTGGTGTGGCCTCTGCTATGCATGTCAGGTTGGCTTTACCTTGCAGTCCAGGTATCTAATAATTGCTCTTCAAGCAAGACTCGATCCATCTGTTGTAACTCTCAGCAGTTTTCTCAGGAGGCAAAGTAGCATCAGAGGCACAGAGAAATGGCAATAGTTGGCACTGAACTTAGTGATTGGGCTCCTTTTAGATCAGTTAAGGATTTATTCATCATCTAGCTAGAGGGGAAATGTGTACGTGTTCTCCATAGTTATGAGTCTAATGCCAAAATATCGGCACACATTTCTGGCAGTCCTTTTAATGACAGGATAAAAAGCTTTCAGAGATGAGAAGGTAATGGTGGGGAGCAAGAGACTGTGACAAAAATAGGGACTTCATAATTTGTCTCTCCTCCACATTCCTGAATTAGAATGTATGGGAAATTGACTCTGGGGTAAAGCTATTTCTGCTCTTCTCTGCTCTCATCCATTTAGTGCAGATGAAAATGCTGAAAAATTATGAACCCAGAAATCTAAATGTACAGGATGTAACAAAATATTAAAAAATGAACAGGAATATCTAAAAATATTTTACTTGACACCAATATGATGTTACCAGGAAATTTGATAAGGTTAAAAATTAACCTGCCTGTTATTCTGAAGCAAAATTAGTTAGACAAAGATGTGGTGTATTATATAGAAAATATGGCCTTTTACTTTCTGGGAACACTTTTGAAAATGAGCATTCAAATTTTATAAATAAAAATTAATACTAAGATTTTAAGTACACATATCTTTAGTGTAATAAGACTTACAAAGCAAAAACAAAGCAACAACAAAATAAAAACCAATGTATTCCCTGAACTTTGTATTTCTTATAAAGGATACTGACTCAAGTACTTAGAGTAATTGAAATATAGTTATTTACTGAGGCATCATACTTAATGGAAATCATTTTGTGGTTTACTCATCTCTCTCTCTCTCTCTACAAAATGTGATTGCACTTACGTATTTATCTTAAAGATGATTTTAAAACAATTTTATATCATGGACAGTTTTATACTCCACAAATTTGTTGGTGAAGTTTTGAATATACCTATCAATTGAATAGTCTGTTTAAAGGAGGAACCTCATATCAGAAGAGCAATTGTTCAAGAGACCTTTTTTGGAATATTATTCCTTACTATTAGTTTGAAGTTTGGAAGTCTTTTAATAATGTCACCCAAATAGTATAGGTGAAAATAGAGTGCTGAATAGATAAACAGCTTGAATGAAATCGATGAAAAGCATTTGTCATCTATTTGTTTATATTCTTAAAGTAAATATATTTTGCGCACTGGCTTTATCTACTGAAAAGTCCTAGAAAAGGTGCAATCCAATAGCAATGAAGACCTCCACCAACCAGAGAGTGGTATCTCCATTTCTCACTAAAATGAAGCAGGGCTTTTTGGAGAAATGACCAATTTCAGGTCAAGAGCAAGATGAGCATGGCATGCCATATAAGAAAGGAAAATATTAATGCTTATTGGCATCATATCAAAAAAGCTCAGGAGCCAAACTAGAGAGGTGTTTGCCCACCCAAAGATGAAAACACTAGATTATCAAATATACTCACTTGATGCTTAAATTGAAATACATCAATTATGTTTAAATCTTTGAATTCATAATGATGCTCAGAAAAGGAGGTACACATTGGTTAACTTTAGAAGATGTGAAGGAATCAATTTATTATTTTGATAATTGGTAACTATTGGAACAAAGTCAAGTACTTATTCCAATTTTCCAACATGAGTTATACCACAGGATAAACAAATATTTGAAAAGGGGAAGTTTTCTTTTTGCAGAGTTTCAATCAATATTTGTAGAAAGAATAATGGAATTAGAATATCATGACTGTATTAGTAGAATTAGAATATCATGACTGTGTTAGTCATATTTCTGTTACTATAACACAATACCTGAGATAATCAACCTAAAAATTGGAAAGTTTTATTTTGGCTTATAGTTTCAGAGGTTCACCTCTACTACAGTTGGCCCCATTGCTTTGGGCCTGTGGAAAGGCAGCACATCAGGACGGGGAATACATGGTGAAACAACCTACTCACCTCATGGCAGCTGGGAAGTAGAAAGAGAGGCAGAAAAGGAGCTGAGTCCATAATATGCATTTCAAGGGTATTCCACCAATGATCTAACTTCCTTTCACAAGGTCCCACCATCTAAAGTTTCTACCACCTTCCAATAGAGACACAGGCCAGAGACCACACCTTCTGTACATGGGCCTTTGGGAGATATTCAAGATCCACACTGCAGCAATCACTTTACAACCCCTAATGAAAGTATCTAATCAGTGCTTATTATGAGGCATGAACATCACCAAAGAAGACAACAAGACAGTATATACCTCCTGAAGGAAGTAACCCCCACTAACATGAACTATTCCTGTCAAAAATTTAACCTGATCCAATTGGTCTCTACAGCTAGCTACCAAATTATAGGACCTATGCAGGATAGAGGAACATGTTAAAATACTCCACATGGACACAATCAGCAAAACCCAGAAAATTTATGGGACAAGAGTAACAAAGTTCTTTTTAACAAATAAATTTACAAGGGAAACAGAAAGGGGAAGCGTCCCTATAAAATAAATGAGATTTGAGACTTGTTTTCCAGTTGCAATGTATGAACTTAATTGATGCTGATTAAATAAGTCATTTTAAAAATGATAAATAAAAAGAAATTTGAACGCTAACAGGATATTTTATGAAAGTAATTATTGTTAATTTGTTTAGGTGTGATAATAGTGTTGTGGTTACCTTTTTAAAAAGAATTACATACTGAAATATTTACAAATAAGATTTGTTTCAAAATAATCCAGGGAGCAGATTGAGAAGACATGGGAAGGAATTTAGATAGAACAAACTAGGCCAAAAGCTGTTGATCATCAATGCTGGGCATTTGTCCACAGAGATTCACTATTTCACTTTCTTAACTCCTAAGTACATTTGAAATTTTCCCTAATTAAAAGTTTAACAAATACTTTGAAGATTTTTCTTTAAAATTGTTCTAATACCTTTTCTTATCTGTACTGAAGTAAAAAATGATGAGGGGATGGGAAGTGTAGTTCAGTGGTGAAGCACATACCTGACATGCATGAGGCTCTGTTTCAATCCCCAGCAGCCCCACCACCAGATAAAAAGGACAATCAATTAAGATCTCAAATAGAAATGACTCAGAAATCTGTGTTCTTTTCATTGGTAAAACAGTCAGACTAAGCTCTTTCTGAAGCTCTATGTCCTATTCCAAGACTTCTGGCGGTCTCTGTGAACCCTCATAGTTAGAGAAAGAAGCACTTTCCCACTATTCCAAGGGGAGACAAGCTTGGTTGCCATAGCAAGCTTTGCTGCTATGAAAACAGAATGTGCTTTTTACTCATGGGTTGTTACTCAGGAGCTGCTGAATAGTAAGGATAATACTTTAATAATGTATATGTACTCAATAAATGCTCATTTATTTAAAAAGTGTTCAAAGAAAAATTTCAGAGGGAAATGTAAATATGCAAACTGAATTAAAAATTTCAGAATGTCATAAAGGAAAACTATGTATTTATTTATTCATATATCTAAACTTAAGCTTTATTTGAATATTTATTATATTTGTAAATAAGAAAAATTCTGTATTCCCAAAGAATTCAAAATCTTGAAATAAAAAATTCAGTGATCATAACTTTATCAATACTGTGTCTTTTACTGTTTTGCCTTAGCCTCTAGCAATATCTGGCACATAAGAAATCTAAAAAAGTATTTCATTAAGTGGATGGATGGACAATGCTGTCATGGACTGTTGCAGTGGGAAATAAAATAGGACAGATAAATGAAGGTCAGATCAAGAAGAGAGGAATACCATATGTATTAGACAACTTTTTGTCACTATGATCAAAGTACCTGAAAACTTTGAACAAGAACAACGTAGAGGAGGAGAAGTTTATTTTGGCTCACAGTTTCAGAGATTTAGCCCATGGTTGGCCAATTTCATTGCCCTGGGCCCAAAGTGAGGCTGAATACCATGGCGTAAGGGTATTTGGAGGAAGGGGCCAGGGAGGACAACACATGCTTGTTAGAATGGCCAAAATTCAAAACGCTGATGAGACCAGTGACTGGCAAGGTTGTGGAGCAATAGGAAGTCTCATTCATTGCTGGGCTGAAATGAAAACTGTACAGTCTCTTTTTGAAAGACAGTTTAGCAGTTTCTTACAAAACATACTCTAAACACATGATCTAGCAATTGCACTCTTTGATATTTATTAATATCAGGGCACTCCCCCAGTGATTCACCTCCTTCAGCCACACTCTGCCTGCCTAGCGTTGCCATCCAATTCGTCCATTCTAACTAGTATGAACTGATTAGATTACAGCTCTCATCATCTACCTCTGAATACTCCTATATTAACACAGGAGATCCTGGGGGATATCTCATATTCAAACCATAACACCATGCTAAGAAAATAATTTTTATTTTGAAAACTAAGAACATGCGTTTTTAAAAATAAACTTTATTTTTAGAGCAGTTTTAGGCTCATGTCAAAATTGAGGTACCGAGAGTGCCTATCTATTCCTTACACTCACATTTGCACAGCCTGACCCACGATTGACACCCACCAACAGAATGGTGCATTTGTTATAGTCCATGAACCCACAATTACACATCATAATATCCTCAAATCCATAGCTGACATTAGGGTTCACTCTTAGTATCATATCATCTATGGATTTAGACAAATCTATAATGACATGAATCCACTGTTATAGCATCACACAGAATAATTTCACGCCCTACATAAAATCCCCTGTGTTCTGCCGACTCATTCCTCCCACCTTTATTAAACCTTGGAAACTACTGTGTTTTTTTTTTGTTATTGTTTGTTTGTTTGTTTTACTGTCTTCATAGTTTTGCCTTTCTTAGAATGATATACAGTCGGAATCATGCAATATGTAGTCCTTTTAGATTGGCTTTTTTCACATATTAATATGCATTTAAGTTTCCTTCATGTCCTTTTATGGTTTGATGACTCATTTCTTTTCAGGGCTGATAAAGATTCCATTTCTTGGATACATTACGGTCTGTTTATCCATTTACCTATCAAAGGACATCTTGGTTGCTTCCAAATTTTGACAGTTATGAATAAAAGGCTATAAAATTTTTGTGCAGATTATTGTATAGACTTAAGTTTTCAGCTCATTTAATAAATATCAAAGAGTGCAATTGCTGGATCATGTGTTCAGAGTATGTTTTGTAAGAAACTGCTAAACTGTCTTCCAAAAAGAGACTGTACCAGTTTTCATTCCAGCCCAGCAATGAATGAGATTTCCTATTGCTCCACATCCTTGCCAGCCACTGGTCTCATCAGTGTTTTGAATTTTGGCCATTCTAACAGGCATGTGTTGGCACCCATTGTCATTGACTTTCCCTTCCCTAATGATACGCGTGTGGAGCCTCTTTTTGTATGGTTATTTGCCCTCTGTGTGTCTAGTTTGATGAAGCGTCTTTTAAATTCTTTTGCCCATTTTTAAATACAGATGTTTGTCTACTTATTGTTGGTTTTAAGGGTTCTTTGTGTATTCTGGAAAGAGGTCCTTTGTCTGATGGGTATATTGCAAATGTTTTCTCCCAGTCTGTGGCTTCTCTTCTCATCCTCTGGACAGTGTCTTTCACAGAACAGAAGTTTTTGATTTTAGTGAAGATACTTTATCAATTCTTTATTTCATGGATCATGCCTTTGGCATTGTGTCTCAAAAGTGATCTCCAAACACAAGGTTATTTAATTTTCTTCTTTCATCTTTCAGGAATTTTGTAGTATTACATTTTACCATCCATTTTAGTTAATTTTGAAGGGTGGAAGGTCTGTTTATATACTTTTGTTTTCGTTTTTGTTTTTTGGTATGTGGATTTCCAGTGTCATTTATTAAGAAGACAGGAATTTTAAAAACTTGTAGGAATGAAATGATATCTCTTAAGAAACCAAAAGAGAAACTTTTAAATAGTCTTTCATTATTGTTCCAGAGTAAGAATATGTTCCATCAACCTCAAGAAAGGAATTTATGGGGCTGGGGTCATGGCTCAGTGGTAGAGCGCTTGCCCCTCACGCGTGAGGCACTGGGTTTGATCCTCAGCACCACATACAAAATACATACATAAATAAATAAAATAAAGGTTTTAAAAAAAAGAAAAAGAAAAAAGAAAGGAATTTATACCAATATTGAACATAAAATAATTAAATTATCTATATAATACCTCCCTAAATACTTATTTATATATTCCATTAGTCTTAAAACAGAGACAAACTTTACTGGTTTCAACTCATACTGGGAAGAAACATATTATTATGAATTAAAAATAAATAATTAAATTAATGGAAAAACAATGAGATTTCTAAGTACTCAAAACAATAAAATATTTAAAAACTAGAATAAAGGAAAACTGTCAATTTACAATTGCTTATTGTATTTAATAATCATATAAAATAATAAAATGGAATTTTTATTGTTTGATAAAAATGAAAGCTATGAAAGATAAACCTATCTGTAAGTTTATTATTAATATCATGGAATTGTTGGTGCCACTCAAAAAATACAAAAGAAGGGATAGCTCTACTAAGCGAAAAAGACAGCCAATACCATTAAATACAATTCATATGGTGCATTGTATCCAGGTTGCAAAACCTGAAGTTCATATTTACACTGCCTCTAGAGGCACTACAGATAAAACTATTTCATAAGTATGATCAATTCTTTCTACCATTAAATACAATTCATATGGTGCCTTGTATCCAGGTTGCAAAACCTGAAGTTCATATTTACACTGCCTCTAGAGGCACTACAGATAAAACTATTTCATAAGTATGATCAATTCTTTCTACTTAGATTTGAAATCAAAGAGAAAAATTAATATTCATTTATTCAATATCTATTAAGTCCCTACCACAACCAAATAAATGGAGTGACAATATTATAGTAGATACAAAGATATATCAGACAAGATACATCAGATTTTGAGAGTTCTGCTGTCAAGAAGCAAACATTCTTGGTAGGGTAGAAAATAATCTACCAAGATGAGTTGTAGTTAAAATGGAGATAAAAGAAACATAGATTAGTTGCTAGAGATGTCAGGGAAGATGTCAGGGGGCACTTATTTCTGGTTGGGAAAATCAGGAAATACCTCGTGGAAGAGAAAACATTTAAGCTGAACTGCAGGAAAGCCAGGGAGTACCATTTGCCACAGTCCTCCAACCAAGCCTATTTACTTCACAGATCACAACAGGTCAGGTCAGCATCCTCTCTTGCATCTTATTCTTGCTTCTGTACCCTTATTCTGCCTCTCTTCAAAGCTCTGTTCTCTTGTGATTTGTGCCACCAGACTTTCCACCCTTTCCCTGGTTCTCATTACTGTCAACCCACAGCCTCGGGTCCTTCTTCAATCCCTGGGAGTTCCAGGAACATTGTCCTCCACCCTGACTTACTATGATCTTTGCTGGATTTAACACACACACATTGACCAGGCTTCCATCCACAGCTGTGCAAATCCAGGGGCCCACTTCATCAATGTTGCCATCATTGATTTGCACAGATACTTTGACAAATTCTGGCAGATAATGATAAAGCATCTTGAGGAAGAGGTACAATTTTCTAATTTGCACAAAATTGCCATTTTTTATATTAGTAGGGCTGCATATGGATAATTCAATATCATAGACCCTTTGTTCATTGACCTCCTGCCACCAATTATTTCGTCCATCACTCCATTTCAGACATGTGATCTCAGATCACCCCTAGTGATAAGACAATCTCCAAAACAATGAATCTAGAGACCCTATTTTTCTACTTCAACCTCCTGTTTCTGTAACTCCCTTACTCAAGGGTCTTTGGAACAATTTTCCTATTAAATTGGTACTGCCAATTCATTCTCTTTTCTATTTTCTCTCTATTCATTAGTTCTAGTTATCTTTTATCCTCTCCTATCTAGCTTAGATCTCATGGTCTTTCATTATAACCATTCTGCTATAAATACTCTCAACATTCTTGCTTCCTTCTTCTTTCACATTCTTTAGGGGAAAAATAACATTTCTGGGTGAACCCAGAATCTGCTTTCCCTGTGTTGTCACTCAAGCACCTAAGCACCACTGGAGAAAGCTCACAGCCACCATGTTTTTCCTCCTGTTCCCACCTGCAGCAGACTCCCTCACTCATGCAATTTCAGCAACACTGATCTTTTGATAAACCCTACAACTAACTGAGCTCTATAACCTTTGAGTACACTGCTCGCTCTTCTTAAAATGCTTTTTCTTCAAATCCTAATCACGATTGGCCTTTACTTAGCCTTCAGCTTCTGCTTAATAAAAATCATTAGTAGCTTATATTTACTGAGCACTTTGTACCAGGTGTTTTATATAAGTTAGTCTAATTCTAACACATTTAGAGGCAGATGGCACTATTATTTTCATTTTACAGATAAGAAAATTAAGGATTAGAGTGGTCAACTAATTTACCTGTGATCACATACATATGAATAATAACAGTAGGATTTGGTTTCCGTGCTTTACTATGGATCTGAATAACTCACTATGTTCTTTTTCTGGGCTGTCTTCCTACTTTCCCTTTTACTCCTCCACAGATAGACCTTCCCAAAAACATGATAAAAATAATTTATAAGAGTTTTCTCAGTTTTTAATCACATATGCATTTAAGGATTTATGATTTGCATTTTATTTCCTTCCTCTTACTAGACTTCAGCTCCTTAGGGGTCCTGTGTCCATTTCATATACCATTGTGTCTTCAACGCCTAGCAACATGCCTGGCCTAGAACAAATATCAATTAACACTTGTTAAATGAACAGAGAAAATTGCATATGAGGACAAAGCAGGCAGAGTAGGCATTCCAGGCAGAAGTGGTCGTGAACAAAAGGCCCAGTAGGAAGATTTGGAATACCCTAATACGACAGCCTCACATCGTAAGGACATGATAGATTTACCATGCTGTATGCTGGCATTGGTGAGATAAACAGAATTGGAGAATTGACCAATACCATGCAAATCTGACCAAGGATGGGACTGTCATTGCTGGGGAAGGCGGGGCTGACTTACTTTTACTCTAAGATGTGAGCTAAAGTGGCATTGAAATGCTGTCCTCCTTCTGCCCCATGTTGGTTCCTGTTGAGGCACAGGATACTTCCTAGAAAGTGAGGACTGTGCTATCAGGGCACAGGTTACCACAGTGGCCACTTGTATAGAGTAGACAGTGATTGATGGATGATAGAGGTGAGATAAGTAAGTTGCAGCAGAGTAGAATTTTATTACATTTGACCAAAAGTCATTCTAAAACAACACAGCAAAGGGCAGGTACATGTAATCTTTAAAACAACTTATAAAAATCAAAATGGAGGGCTGGGATTGTGGTTCAGTGGTAGAGTGCCTGCCTTGCATGTGGGAGGCACTGGGTTCGATCCTCAGCACTGCATATAAAAAATGAATAAATAAAGGTCAATCAACAACTAAAAAAAAAATCAAAATGGAACAAAACAAAAGTGAAATTCATAGTGTGCAGAAAGGTAACATTGCAGCTTTAATTTTATGAGAAGAATCTTCAAGGTGATGATATATCACTGGGTCATTTTAACTACAGTTTTCAACACAGCCTTAAACTCTCATTTTTGAACAGCAAGTGCTGTTTAGAGAGATTCTAAAGTTATAAACATGTTTATGTGCTATAGTAGGCCACTCTCCTTTTCTGACATTATTTTAAAGTTATTACAGTTTTACAATGTTCCTGAGAAACCTGCAGTATAGTGTCACATACACAGGGTAGAATAAAAAACATTAAGCTTCATAGAATAAGAAAACTTAAAGCAAAAATTAAGATAGGAAACATAGCAGTATGTACCTCATCATTGATTAAGCCATAATTCTTGGATTTCCATGCATATTCTGTGCTGAGCAACAGCTTCCACCATGGAATCCAGAGTTTGTCTCAGCCACTAAGAATATCTTCTGTGATAAAGAAGTCCATGGAATTCTAATTTGCCTTAGAAGGGATTTATGAAGAGGAACAAGAAGATTCAGAGTTAGGGAAACTCAGCACAGGTCTACTCACACATGTATCCACCTATGGTTGATTGGTGAGGATGAGGGAAAGTGGGTGGTTGTTCCTGAATAGTACCAGTGAACTGCTGGGCGTCTGGCATCTGCATCTGGGATGTGGAGGACATCACTTGTGTCTGAACAGTTCTGTGGAATCTTGTTCCTGTAAGAACTGAGACTGTCTTGGCCATGGGAGCATGCTTGTCCCATAAAGAGCAAGATGGAAACGCCAGGGAGTGAATGTCTATGGGAGCAGCCTTTAAATCATGGTAGCTAGGAGTTGGTGGGTAAATACATCTCTTTGGGACATTGCTGAGGTATATTCTACCCCCAGCCCATGAGATTGAGCATCATATCTCCATAACAGCACCCCCTGCATTCTGCCTTGATGGATTCCTTCCCTTTTCTTTCTCATTGCTCACTGTTCTAACCTATGCTTCCTGACATCACCTCCTAAATAAATAACATGCAGTCTAATTCTTGCCTTAGGTTCTACTTCTGGAGACATTTGACTATTATGGACTGGACATTCACAACTCCCTCAGCCCCTATGCTGAAATCCTAGCCCCTATGAAGTGGAGTTTAGATTATGAGGGTGGAGCCCTCATGAATGGGATTAGTGTCCCTGTAATAAAAAAGTACCTAAAGAGCCCTCTAGTCTGCTGTTTACCATGTGAGGAAACAGCAAGAAGGTAACCCACTGGAAACCAGGAAGTAGGCCCTCAGCAGACAGCAAATCTGCCAGGCCTTGATCGTGGACTTCCCAGGCTCTAGAACTATGAGAAATAAATGTTTGTTGTCTATGTCATCCAGTCTTTGGTATGTTATTGTGGCAGTCCACACTGACTAAGACACTAACCTAAGACACAAAGCAAACAAGCACGAACTTAAAAGAAAGAAAGCAGATAAATTCATGATATGGTTCTAGTGAGGTCTGGAGCATACCTCATCTTCCTTCTTCCTTTCCTTCTTTTCACTTCCTTTATATTCTTCCTTCCTTTTTCCCATCTTTCTCTCCTTCTTTTTTCAATATGTTCAACTTCGGTAGATTGGCATCAAGTAATCTGTCACTCCTAAGCAAAGTTGTATGGTATTTGTCTTGATATTTGAGGTTCAAGGTGATTTCTAGGGGTTCTATAAATAAAGGTGCAGCAGCTGAGGGATGGCTAGAGAGAGGATGGTCAAACAGACAGAATCTCATGAAAATCACATTTAATTCTCTCCTCTCTGTGGTATTGTTGTTCAATTTTACAAATATGGAGACTAAGTCTCAAAAAGGTTAAAGTAAGTCACTTCATTAAAAAAAAAACAAATTTAATTGGATATAGTTCATGTACCATGTCATTCACCCATTTAAAGGGTCCAGCAACTCAATGGTTTTTAGTATATTCAGAGTTGTGCATCCATTACCATAAACTAATTTTAGACCATTTTTGTCATTCCAAATGAACTTTGTTTTATCAATAAGAAGAACATTTAAGTTATGTGCTAGATCCTGCACCAGGGTATAAGCCACATGCTAGACCATGTGGGTGAACAGAAATGAAAAGACCCTACTCTTATGCAGCTCAAATCCTGGTGGGAGAGACAGGCACATATGTAGAGAAAAACAGTGGCAGGTTAAGTATGGGCTGTGGCTTGTACCATGAATGGCCTGTACCAATAAACAGGGTGAATGAGAAAGGCAAAAAAGGGACAAAGGACTCACTTCATGTCAAGGGTCAGGGATAGTCTCTCTGATGAGATGACAATTCAGTGAAAGCAAAAAATATCGAGGAAGCATCAGCTCAGTGCAGAAAGGACAAGAGCCCTCCAGATTCAGGGAATGGCAAAAGGAGAGCCCCTGAGGGGTGGGTGAAGCTTGGCCTGACCTGAAGTTGGAGAAACAGAAAAAAGGCAGATGCTGTAGGGCTTTATATACCATGGAAAAGAGTATGGATTTTATTCCAAATACTTTGAGATGTCACTGAGATATTTTAATCATCAGGTGTTATGACCTAATTTATGCTTTTAAAATATTTATACAGCTGCTCTGTCAAGAACGGCTATTAAGCAGGCAAGAGTGGAGACAGACTAGAGAGGAGGCTGCTGCCAATGTTTGAACAAGAGATGATGCTGACTTAGACCTCAGTAGGAGCTGTGGAGATAGAACGGGATGGTAAGCTGGAGTCAAGGGAATGGTGTTAGAAAATGAGAGGTGCTAGAACATGTTAATGATTTTGGTGACAATAATAGAGTGGCACACAAGAAAGTGCTGATACTAGGATCTAGAGATAGAGGGAAGCAAATGGCTGGATCAATGGCAGAACTGGTTTCCGAATCTAGTCACAGAACTGACCAACAGTATCCTCTGAGGACTGCTTAAGAAGCCTGGGACCCATTCAGAGGGAGGCTGAGCAAGTTGGTCTCTGGGGACCCTTCTCCCACTAGTGGGACTTCCTGCTTTATTTATTTTTTATTTGAAATTTATGCTTAAACTTTCATTTAAACAAGGTAGTCTAGGCTCAGTGAACTTTGAGAAGTACCTTTTTTGGCAAATTTATCTCTAATTACTTTGAAGGCGCTCAAAGGCAAATCAAGAGAAAGCAGTACTCCTAGCTCTGTCTGGGTTTTACGGACTAGTCAACGGTGGTAGAGACTCAAGGGTATGGCAAAGAGCCTTTAATGGTCTATGAGACCATACACAAGACAGTGATTTTATTGGGTGGACCCAGGTCACAAGGCTGCTGATATCTCTGGCTAGAAGTAGGGGCAGGATTGAGGGTGGTTAGGGAAGCCTCCCACATGTAGACTGTGGAAACCTCTTTGCAGATGCATTGTCTCTGTCAGGAAATTTCTGACTCTTGACAACTCTTTAAGCTAAGGACAGCTCTTTCTAGAGGCATCATTTCCAGATATGTCTGGATTGGTTACTGCTCGCACTTCCTGAGTATAGGTGAGTCAAACACATGCAAGTCACTGGGAAGTGTTGCCACTCCTAAAACAACCTGTCTTCACATGATTTGGAGGAAGGGAGCTCTAGTGAGAAATTCTGTTCTGATTTCACTGATATTCTCTCACCCTTGTTTCATAAAAGAACCTTGTCGTGGCTCTGCAGGCATTGTTCAGATATCCTGGCTGTTCTTTTATTTAAGCCACGAGGCAGTGGGGCAAGTTACACAAATCGTCTGCATACATATAAAAAACATTCCAGCATGGTAGAAGCAAACAAAAAAGAAATCTTGCAATAGTTTAGAGAAAAAACTTTTATTAATTCTCATAAATTGTATTATTTAGTAAAGAAATGTTTAATAATTTATCCAGTGAATATTTACAGAGCATACCATTTGCCAAACACTGCCTGGAGCTTGCATAATAAAAAAGGATGATTCCCACAGTCTTTGGGAAGGCACAAATAATTAGGATAGTGTGTAATGCATGCTATAATGACATTAATTACGAAGGTCTATGGGTTCTGAAAAATAAGCAAGTAACTTTGCCACAGATATTCCATGATGACTTCGTAGAAGAGAGCTAAGCAGGGTCATGAAGGATGTATAGGAGTTGCTAGGTAGAGAAGTGCCAGAAAGGGTTTCTGGATTTATGAACAAGTGTAGAAAGTCATGGAGACCTCAAAGAGTTGAATTTGTCTGTGACACACATGCTTCAGAACACTGAGTGTGGGGCAGGTCCAGAGATAAGTATGAAGTTGGAAAAGGAGTTTGGGTTCAGATCATTGCTTATGTTAAGGCTACCCCTGAAGATTTCTAAACAAAGAGAGAGGCATGATCCATCTATAATCATAGGAATATTCTTGTAATAGAAGAGGCATAGAGTAAAGCTGGGTGACCTTAGGTAAAACTATAACAGAGACATATAAAGGTGCTAGGTCAGGCAGTGGTAGGGCAACAGGGAAAGGAAAGATGGATTTTGAAATCTGTAGGGGTTTAGAATTGAAAGATTTAAAGAAGATTGGGCATGGAAATGAAGGAAGTATTGAAGTTGACTCAGTTTTCAGATTAGGTGACTAAGGATAGATCATGATAATATAAAATAAAATGTGATAAAAGAAAGGGAGCTGATTTAGGGATAGAAAGAAGCTCATGATTTATAGTTATGGGTGCCAACACAAGAGCATACAGACATACTTTATTTAATATATTGATAGGTATCTCTTGATCAAGACATTTACATTTATGTTAATAGTTTTTTTGGCCACTATTGATGTTATGGTTCAGAAATGAGGTGTCCCCTGGAAGTTCATGTGTGAAACAATGAAAGAAAGTTTATAAGTGAAATGATTGGGTTATGAGAGCTCAAATCTAATCAGTGAATTAATCCAGGATGGGGATTAACTGCGTGGTAATAGTAGCTAGGTAGGGTATAGCTGGAGGAGGTAGATCATTGGAAGCATGCTTTTGGGATGTATATTTTCAATACGGTGAATGGAGACTCTCTCTCTCTGCTTCCTGGGTGCCATGTTCCCAGCTGCTGTCCTCTGCCATACACTTCCACTGTGATGTTCTTTCTCACCTTGGGTCCCAAGGATTGAAGGGGATTGTCTATAGACTGAGACCTCTGAAACTATAAGCCCTAAAATAAACGTTTCCTCCTCTAATTATTCTTGTCAGATCTTTTGGTCATAGCAGTGAAAAAACTGACTAAAACAATAGGTATGATCAAGACATTTACATTTGTGTTGATAGTTTTTTTCAATAGTTCCATTGATTTTGCGTTCATTTCTAGTACTAAAGATGAATTTGCATTACACTCTACACCGCTTGTCTTTCCTTTTTTTTGTAATCATATCCATGCAAAATATGGGACCAAAGTAAGAATCAAAATCCACACAGGAAAAATTGCACATTTGGGATCAATCAGTGCCTTTGGAGTCTTCCACAAGAACTAATTGACTAAGGACAATATCACAAACAATGCATTTCTATTGTCACTGGATTATTTTTTCTTTTTCTTCCCACTCAGCTATTTCTATATCAAAGCTTATAAGAAGTAAACTATAAGTGGGTTTCACATCATTTAAGAAGACTCTGACATTTCTGAACTTCCCCCTGGAGTTTAGAATGAGATTCTCTCTAGGAATACTGATCTCTAGGAAATGAAAGGAAAATTCTTTGCAAAAATTTGTCTAAATAAAATAACAAAGGAGCACTTGCTATTCAAATTCTTCAATGAAATTGCATTTCTTTTGAAAAAATAAAAGAATAATAGTGTCTTCAAGCTACAACTTGCTTTTTGCTTTTGCTTTTATGGCAAGGTGCATGCTAATTGCAGAATTTGATGAAGAGAGTTTGTGCATAATGAGCAGAAAATTGCAAGTGATCGATCTGTTATATACATTATCTCTGTGCCTATGTAAAGAAGAGGATGGTAAAATTATCCTTTGAATTCAAAACCCTGCTAATCATCAACTTGAATAAATTTTCTGCTAGTATGTTTTGTTTGCTTAATTATCCAACTTGGTCATCCAGTGACTTTAATTCCATTATTAACCACACAGCTCCTTGCTTTGTTCTTGTTTGGTAGACAAGTATTTAATCTTCCCTTTTAAATGAGGGTGTGCTTTTGATATGCTAACTTAATACTTTCCTGTCAGCATATGATTGAGTGGGCAGGAATTTACAATGTTTTATAAAGTCCTTGAACTAGAAAAAATGTTAAGAGATCATAGAATTCATCTTTGGTTTGCATCCGAGAAATAGATTTGTTAGTTTGCTAATCCTTTTTTTTCTCACAGAAACATCCATAAGTCTGTTTGTGCTGTTCATCATTGTATCCAAAGCTTAGCACAGTGCCTGGCACCTATAGCCTAAGGAAACCTTTTGAATGAATAAATAAATGGTGAATTGGTACTCCTATCTTCTACCAACTGCTTTAAATATCATCACCAACATGAGATGTTCATTCACCAATTTTCTTCACATAGTCTTCAGAGGGTGATCTTGTGGTTTATAATCAAAATAGGTTACTTTTGAGTGTGAAGGGGATGCAATTAAGACTCACACCAGGACAACAGGCATAAATTGGGATCATCTCAGGGAAGCTGGGACATATGGTCACCCTGCACACGGAGAATTGTGAAGACACTAGAGGACCAGAGGACATTTTTCTTGCCTACATCTCACTTCTTGTTTGTTTTCTTGACACCTTACTTGCCTTGCTGTATTCAATCTGGCTATTTGAGCTGATTACTAAACTCAATCTCTTTCTTTCTTTGTTTTGCAATTTGAATTTGGCATTAATGTGGCATGATAAAAGCTCTATGAAGGGAAGTAAAAGGGTTTTTTGGGGCAATCTTCTAATCCTTATCACTATCTATGCCTGAAACATAGTTGGCTCAGTAAATGCTTACCTGGGAGGGATAAAGGAGAAGGGGAAGGAGAGCGAAGTTCTGATTTCAAAATAGCAGATGTAGAACTAGTGAACACTATCTACACACAGCCTTACAAATGACTAAAACATATTTAAATATCTATATTTATAATAAAAATTAGGAAGAAATTTTACTTGATAAGAAACAGATGAATGCTTAAAACCTGGAAAACATGTAGTTTAAGACTAAATTGAAAGATCATTTCTCACCAAAAGCATTCTATCACCAAAAGGGGTTACAGGTAACAGGCAGAGAAGAGACTAGAGGCCATTATCAAGGTCACCATAGTGGGGACAGACAGATTGATACCACCCCCTCAAACAGAAGGCACATTCCATCTCCCCCAGGACAGTGAGCATAGCATCTCAGGACTGAGTGACAAGGCCCCTGTGTCTATGATGCTTCTGAAGAATCAGGAGCATCTTTACTTCACCCAGTGCCATAGCTCACTCCTGCATCATTCTCACTGGAAACAGAGCAACTGCATCTCCCTACCAGGTGTGCAAACAGTTGACAGAAAGTCTCACAAAGAAGCTCAGCTATAAAAACAAACTCATAAAAAACATGAAAATAGGCTCAAAGGTTGAGGAATACCAACATAAAAAAAAAAACCCACAAAACAACAGCATCTCCCCCAAAACAAGAACAGTGAAAGAACTTGTACAAGTATAAACATAATTATGTAAGATTATAACATAAGCTAATGCTATCTAATCAGGGAGATGAGGTGGGAAATCAATTAAAAAAACTAGGGTGAATGACTATGAGAAAGAACCAATTAGATATTATAGAAATGAAATAAAACTTCTGAAATACAATTGAAATATAGGTAAATAGTGGAATAAAAA
>PVHX01006591.1:0-34402 GCA_004024805.1 Geosciurus inauris | reverse complement strand
AGGTATTTCCCAAAGGATTCTGTGTTAATGCAGGAGGTAAAATGATTAGTTTATGAGAACCATAACCTAATTGGTGGATTAATCCACTTGATAGATTAACAATTTGAATGGATTACTAAGAGTAACTGTAGGCAGCAGGGGCACAGCTGGAGGAAGTGGATCACTAGAGACATTCCTTAGAGATTATATATTTTGCCTCAGGCTCCTCCTGCACTCTCTGTCTGCTTTCTGTCAAACAGTGGCTGCCATGAAATGAGTGCTTTTTTCCACCATGCCCTTCTGCCATGATGTTCTGCTTCACCTCAGGCTCAGAGCAATGGAGTTGGTTAGCTATGGACTGGGACCTATGAAATCATAAGCCCAAATAAACTTTTTGTCCTCTAAGTTATTTTAGTCAGGTATTCTGGTCACAGCAATGAAGAGCTAACACAAAGACATGGCTTTAAGTCTCTAATTATATATACAACTAAACTCTCATCAAATACAAAGGAAGAATAAAACCTCTTCCAATGCGCAAGTTCTCAGAAAGCTTATACCTTATAAATTCTTTAGCAAGAATTACTAGAGGATATACCTCTAGGAAAAGGAAAATAAATCCCAGGAGGAAGCAGTTGGATGCATTATTTGTATAATTAAAAACAAAATAAAGATGAATTTTATTTCCAGGGAAGTAAGGTTCAATTTCTTTTATTATAAGCATGAAGTTTAGATATAATTGAAATTCTGTAATTATTTACTTTTGTTATCTAATATGTCAAAAGCCCATGAAGGTATAAACTGAGGACTAATCAGAGGTCTGGAATCCTCTGATTAATCAGACTGGCCCTTAGGGGAAGTTTTGCTTGTCCTGCTACCAGAAGAGGGAGGGTCAGAAGACAAGAATGAGCAAGACTAAACTCTGAGCAAATTTACCACAGAATCCCTGGCGCAGGGCCACATCTAACCTTTAAGTACCTTCCTGAAGATTTCTATTTCCTATTTCTCTCAACAACTAGTTCTTCCTGTATACCATTTTCAAGGATTCTTCAAAGGTTAGCAGATTTTGACAGGGAAAAAACTTTATAAATAAATTGAATAATAGCAGAATATTTAGATTCTAGAAATGCCCTGACTTGCACTATATAGCTTTACCTAACTTTCCTAACTTCTTTTCAGGTCAACACATACATGCATACATCATTATATAAGGGCTTTTCCCTAGGCATGACCCTATTCTCATCCAGGCAGCCAGGGCCCTCAAGGGGAGTTCTTTCTCTTGGCAGCACACTGTGAAAAGAGAATTTTGTTTACAAGGTTGCTTTGAATGACCCCAAAAGTCAGGAAAATTATGGGTTCCTCCCATTACTGTCACTACGGGCATTGTGCCTTTGGTGGATATCTGTTGTTTGGACTGCCCAGCAACCCTCCATCTTTCTGGAAGCATCACTGTCCCTTCCCACAACAGGAGCCGATATGATCCTCCTCCAGGTCTCAGGGATTGGCCCAGGAGATGAGCTCATACTTTATGGGTCAAAATTTGCAGAATTTTCTGTTCACTACTAGAATTAAGTGAGATGGAGGCTTTTTCTGTAAAAAATCCATGAGGATGTGATCTCAGTCATGACTATATCCCATGTATGTGAAGAAGAAAGTTAGTAGATGGAAGAAAGGAAGCCAGAGAGGTAAATATAAGAGGCGGAGAGATGGGGTCCTGGTGGAGTGGGTCCCTGGATCCTATGGTATTAGTTATATTTTTACCACCTTGAATTCCAGGCCAGAATATTCAAATTCTTTCTGTCTCTTGGTATCAGAAGAGTCCATCCACTTCCGTGTCTTCCTTAGAACAGGTGCACAATAAAGGTCACTGGATCCAGGAGAGCAGGCCAAGAATTAATTCAGGATAAGAGCTCAGGCTCCGGAAGAGGGAGGTGAGTGGACTAGGCTGAACGCTTTTGTAAGGGAAGAGCATGTGTGTGAGGGCTGGGGTGGACCATGTGGGAGCAATTTTGCCAACAGGAGGCAAATAACCAACCACATGGCAGCAGCTCATGCCAATAGAGCACAGCAGAGGTAACAGTAGGTCCCAATAGGAAAAGGTCCTATATCCAGAAACTGAAAATGACATTTGGGGAATTCTGCTATAAGCATGGTAGGATGGGATGGTCATGATTTTTCTGTGTAATACTTAATACGAGTTGGTTTTCCTTTCTCTTAAATAATATTGTCCTCTGTTACTTTGTGCCAACATACTTCTAAGTGAGTTTATGTACACAGTTTCAGAGAAGGGGAAAATTTATCCATGAGCTTCTTAATGGAGAGACATTTTCAGGATTCTGGGTGATGAATCAAATCCAAAACAGTGTAACTATTCAGAAGGTAGTCCCGAATCTTAAGGGCACAGGCTGACCGTGTTACCTCTAACCTTTAGTGTCTCCTCCCTCCCTTCTTCCCTCCCTCCTTCCCTCCCTCCTTTCCTTCCTTCCTTCCTTCCTTCCTTCCTTCCTTCCTTCCTTCCTTCCTTCCTTCCTTCCTTCCTCTCTCTTTCTCTATGTTTCACTGTCTCTCCTTTTTCTTTTTATCCAGTATTGAGGATTGAACCCAGGGGTACTCTGCTTTTTCATGAAACTACAGTTTTCATTTGTGACCACAACTCTTACTATCTCTATGTGAGTTTCAAGGATTCTTCGAAGGTTAGCAGAATTTGAATATGAGGAAATCTGTATGAGGCAAAAAAACAAACAAACAAACAAAAAAAAACCATGACCAGTAGAGAAAGGTTTGTAGTCTAGAAATGCCTTAACTTGTCATTTTATACTTTTTGCCTATTTCTTTATTTATTTCAAGGTGGCAACCAGCTTTGATCTGTACCAGAAGCATGGTATAGAAATTAATTAATGGGTTATTAAAATGGAATTCTTCCTGAACTGAAACAAGATAAGGATGCCTTCTCTCAACGCTTCTATTCAACGTAGTCCTTGAAACTCTAACCAGAGCAATCAGACAGATGAAAGAAATTAAAGGCATACAAATAGGAAAAGAAGAATGCAAACTATCATTATTTGCCAATGACTATACTTTCCTCTATACTTAGAGGATCTAAAAAACTCCACAAGAAAATTTCTAGAATTAATAAATGAATTCAGCAAAGTAGCAGGATATGAAATCAATACCCATAAATCAATTGCATTTCTATACAACAGTGATGAGCCCTCAGAAACAGAAATTAGGAAAACTACCCCATTCACAATAGCCTCAAAAAAATATGTGGGAATCAATCTAACAAAAGAAGTGAAAGACCTCTACAATGAAAGCTACAGGACATTAAAGAAAGAAATTGAAGAAGACCTTAGAAGATGGAAAGATCTCCCATGTTTTTGGACAGGAAGAATTAATGTTGTCAAAATGGCCATACAACTAAAAGCATTATACAGATTTAATGCAATTCTAGTTAAAATCCCAACAACATTTCTCATACAAATAGAAAAAGCAATCATGAAATTCATTTGGAAAAATAAGAGACCCAGAATAGCCAAAGTAATCCTTAGCCAGAAGAGTGAAGCAGGATACATCACAATACCAGATCTTAAACTATACTACAAAGCTATAGTAATGAAAACAGTATGGTATTGGCACAAAAATAGACATGTTGACTAATGGTACAGAATAGAAGACACAGAGACAAACCCACATAAATAGTTGTTTCATACTAGACAAAGGCACCAAAAACATAAATTGGTGAAAAGATAGCCTCTTCAACAAATGGTGCTGGGAAAACTGGAAATCCATATGCAACAAAATAAAATTAAACTATTATCTCTCACCATGCACAAAATTCAACTCAAAGTGGATCAAGGGTCTAGGAATTAGACCAGAGACCCTGTGCCTAATTGAGGAGAAAGTAGGCCCAAATCTTCATCATGTCAGATTAGATTCTAACTTCCTTAAGCAGATTCTTAAAGCACAACAAATAAAATCAAGAACCAATAAATGGGATGGATTCAAACTAAAAATCTTCTCAGCAAAGGAAACAATCAATAATGTGAAGAGAGAGCTCACAAAGTTGGAGAACATCTTTACTACATGCATATCAGATAGAGCACTGGATATATAAAGAACTCAAAAAACTTAACACCAAACAATAAATAACCAATCAATAAATGGTCTCAGGAACAGAAAAGACACTTCTCAAAAGAAGATATACAATCAATTAACAAATATATGAAAAAATGTTCAACTTCTCTAGTAACTAGAGAAATGCAAATCAAAGCTACTCTAAGATTTCATCTCACTCCAGTCAGAATGGCAATTATCAAGAATACAAGCAATAATAAGTATTGGTGAGGTTGTGGGGGAAAAGGTACACTCATACATTGCTGGTGACACTTCAAATTGGTGCAACCAATCTGGAAAGCAGTATGGAGATTCCTTGGAAAACTTGGAATGGAACTACCATTTGACCTAGCTATCCCACTCTCCTTGTTCTATACCCAAGACTTGAAATCAGCATACTACAGTGACACAGCCACTTCAGTGTTTATAGCAGCTCAATTCACAATAGCTAAACCGTGGAACCAACCTAGATGCCCTTGAATAG
Organism: Geosciurus inauris; assembly: GCA_004024805.1. Lineage (NCBI taxonomy): Eukaryota > Metazoa > Chordata > Mammalia > Rodentia > Sciuridae > Geosciurus > Geosciurus inauris. The sequence goes on along the minus strand of PVHX01006591.1, from coordinate 29,829 downwards.
ATGAATGGATAAAGAAACTGTGGTATATATGCACACTGGAATATTACCTAGTGTTAAGAGAGAATAAAACTATGGCATTTGCAGGTAAATGGATAGATTTGGAGAATATCATACTAAGCAAAATAAGCCAATTCCAAAAACCAAAGGCTGAATGTTCTCTCTGATAAGTGGATGCTAATCCATAAGGGGGTGGGGGGCATGTGGGAAAAATGGAGAACTTTGGGCAAAGAGGGGGAGGGGAGGTTACATGGGGGCAGGAAAGATGGTGGAATGAAATGGACATCATTACCCTAGGTACATGTATGACTACACATATGGTGCAATTCTATATCATGTACAACCAAAGAAATGAAAATTTGTGCTATTAGTGTACAATGAATTAAAAATGCATTCTGCTGTCATATATAACTAATTAGTACAAATTAGAAAAAACTAAATACAAAATAAACCTGCTATAAACATTAAAAAATGAATGGAATTATTCCTGTCTCAAGTTTTACTAAGTGTCAATAGATGAGCTTGCCAAAGTGGGGGTGAGAAAAACCCTCACCTGCAGAGTTTATGAAAGAAATGATGAAGAATTAGTTCTAATATTCACGAGCTCCCAATCAGATCAGAAACATAAGTAGACAAAACTCATGAAAAGGAGAGGAAATTCAGTGGTGACATATTTTTGAGAGAACAGTTAACACTGTTAGTTTCCTAAGAGAGGGTGTGAGTTCAAGCTCCATCATCTCAAGCTTTGTAAGGAAGTCTTGTATGGGATGACTTGGAAAATTCTGAAGTATGTTGAGAATTGGGAGACTCCAAGACTGATGCCTGAGAAAGTTAAAATATCCCTGTGTCAATGGGACTAGAGGTAGTTGTATTGAGAACAGCCTGAACTTCCAGAGTTTGCTGGACCAACACACACACACACACACACACACACACACACACACAAGTACTTCCCATGGGCCAAAAATGAGTCATACAGAAGACAAAATTATCTTGTGCCCCATCCTAAAGAGTGGAAAGTTCCCAGCAATAACAAACTAAAGGTGAGTTCAGGATTCTTTGGGACTATAGAAAGATTTGCAAATTACAGCCTGGAATAGAAATGTATCCACCCAGGTCATGTGAAATGGCATCAGAGAACCTCTGAAGAAAGCAATGTAAACATTCCTTGGGAGAAAGAGTTAGCTTTTCTGAACTGCCAGTCTCAGAGAGTATGAAGTCACTATTACAGGGGAATTCATCTTCACCCACCTCTACTAAACTGACGAACTGAATTTTACAGATCCTCTTATTCTCCCTGCAAAACATGCTGACTGAGGACCTTAGCACTCTGAAACACCTTCAGCTACTCTCTAGTATACCTGTTTCACTTCTTATCTTATATGTTGAGTTTTTGTTGTTCTCATTGACCAAGTCAGTTGTGTTCATTTTCCAAATGTATATATACCAGTTATACTTACTATTGTAATGAAATAATTTAAACAAATGTAATACATAAATTAATAGGAAAATAAACATGGTATTATTTTAATAATTAAAGTGAATCCTTTTGAAAAATATAACAAAGGCAAGTCATTTTCAAAAATCACTAATCGCCTAGATTCTTGGATAATTCTTCAAAGTTATGAGTAAGTGGCAGAGTGTGCCTTTCATTCTCTCTCCTTTTCCACCTAAAATGCTATGTGAAGGAACCAAGTTTGTAATCCTGTTGAAAGCCAAACAAGAACAAATGTTGGCAGAAAACATACTGCCATTTTTTTTCACAGAGAGGAGCAGTGTCAATTGCAAAGCCATTGTCTTGGCCACGAGCTAGGAAGACTAATAACCTCCAGAGATTCTATTGTTTGTGTGCCAATAGGGCCATATGACCATTGCAGGGCAAGTCTTTCAGTATCACTTACCACATACTTCATGTCAGTTCATTCATTCATTCAATTAATATTGACTGAGCTCCCACGGAGAGACTGGCAGAGACACAATGCCTCCTATTGAACAAATAGTGTGACTCACCTTACTCCATCAGTATGCTTCCGTGGAGGAATCTTTGAAAAGGTTATAGCATGTGGTGGCCTCTCTTCTGATGAAACTCACTATGCCAAAAATGTTACTAGTTCAGGACTGGCATTCAAATATTTATACCCACCATCAGGCTTGTCCCTGCTGGGATGATAGGCTCTACTACAACATAATGGAATGCTCATTACACCTGGGAGCGGTCCTGGGCCTGGCTGGTCATGCAGTATCTGGATGAACAACCCAGGGAGTGGAGGAGCACCTTGGTGCCTCTGAGTATGGGAGACAAACTGGTTCTTATGCATAAAGCAAATTTTATTGTTGATTTCTCTAGCACTGGTCAATTCCTATTTGACTATTAAATATGTACTAATTTTCTGTGACACTCAATGTTTATGAAATGCCAAAAGATGTTAATAAGTGTTTACAATAGAAGTTGTAAGATTACTGACTTTTGAGTAACTCTATGCTATTATTTGAATGTTGAATATTCCCCCAAAACCTGTGTTAAAGGCTTGGGATGTAGGATGGTGCTATTGGGAGGTGGTGGAAACGGGGGGTGGGGGGATGGGGGGGTAGATCATTGGAGATATGCTCTCAAAGAAGATTGTGGGACCTTGTCCCCTTTCTCCCTCCCTCCCTCCCTCTCTCTCTCTCTTTCTTTCTTTCTCTCTTTCTCTCTCTCTTTCTCCTTCCTTCCTTCCTTCCTTCCTTCCCTCCTTCCTTCCTTCCTTCCTTCCTTCCTTCCTTCCTTCCTTCCTTCCTTCTTTCTTTCTTTCTTTCTTTCTTTCTTTCTTTCTTTCTTTCTTTCTTTCTTTCCTTTCTTTCTTTCTTTCTTTCTTTTTCTCCTACTGGTTTCTGGTGTAAGTGATTTTGCTCTACCTTGTGCTCCCACTATGATGCATAGACTCACTGTAGGCCCAAAGCAATGCACCAAAGTGATAATGGACTAAAAACTCCAACACTTTAAGCCAAAATAAACCACCTCTTTATTAGTTCATTGTAGATATATATAATATTGGGATTCATTTTGACATTATTATATAAACATGGGATGTAATTTGCTCCAATTCAGTCCCCCTTTCTTCCTCTCCTTCTTCCCCTTCTCCCCTTTCCCTTATTTATTTGAAGTTTTTTAAATTAGTGCATTATGGATAAACATAAAGGTGGAATTGACTCTGGTATAATCATATATGTACATAGGAAAGTTTGATCAGATTCATTCTACCATTCTTCCTTTTTCATGTCCATTCTGCTTCCCTCTCAATCCCCTTCCTCTATTCCCCTGATCTCTCTTCTATTTTCAGGTTTCTCCCCATTTCCCCCCTTTATTTTGATCTAGCTTCTGCATATGAGAGAAAGCATTTTACCCTTGACTTTTTGGATCTAGTTTATTTCATTTAACATAGTGTTCTCCAACTTCATCCACTTAGCAGCAAATGCTATAATTTTATTCTTCTTGATAGCTGATTACAACTCCATTGTGCATGTATACCACGTTGTCTTTATTCATTCATCTGTTGACAGGCACCTAAGCTGGTTCCATAGCATGGTTATTATGAATTGTGCTGCTATAAATATTGATATAGCTGCATCCTTACAAAATATTTAAACTTTTGTGGATATATACCAAGGAGTGGGGTATCTGGTCATGTGGTGGTTCTATTTTTAGCTTTTTGAGAAATCTTCATGCTGCTTTATAGAATGGTTGTACTACTTTTCAGTTCTACCAACAATGTATGAGTGTTCTTTTCCCCCACATCTTCACCAACATTTATTATTATTTGTATCTTTGATAATTGCTATTCTGACTGAAATGAGATGAAATCTCAATGTAGTTTGAGTATGCATATTTCTGATTGCTAGAAGTGTTGAGCACAAAATAAATCTTTTATCTTTAATTATTTTAGTTACATTGTTATAGTGATGGAAAGCTGACTAACATACCTTATTTCCATTTCTAAAGTGATTTAGAAGCCATATAAAATTATTAATCAAAATGATCTCAGAAGGGTGTTGTAAAAGTGAAACCTAATAAAATAAAATAAAAACTAAAAGTTTATTCACATAGTACTTATAACTTTTAAGAAAGAAATTAGGTAAATGAAAGACTTAACTGATATAAGGGTTTATAAATATGTTTGATTAATTTGGGAACTGGAAATAATATCCCCTCTGTGTGCCATAAATTTTTTTAAAAATATTTTTTTTTAGTTGTAGATGGACACAACACCTTTATTTTTATGTGATGCTGAGGATTGAACCCAGTGATTTACACATGGGAGGCAAGCACTCTACCACTGAACCATATCTCCAGCCCTAAATTTTTAACTATATAAAATGCAATGTCTTAAATATGCTTTTAGGGTGTATCCTATTCATCTCACATTGTGTGGCTACAAGTTTTTCTTTTGAATGAACTTAATTAAGTTATAAAAAATTTGAATGGATGTTCTACCAACTCTGTGTGTTGTCTCAAAGTAGTATTTAGAGAAGAGGAAACTGAATTATCCTAATGTTTTCTTATAGTTAATATTAATTTAAAATTCTTCAAGTTCTCTCAGTTTGGTGAATGCCAATCTGTATAGGAATAAATTGTATTTATAAGAACACTGAGTTTTTACCAAACATGTGTCTGATGATGGAAGGGAGGAAAGAGTGAGGGTATCCAAATATTAATTCCTCCTGGTGATTGGCAACCCACACTGACCCTCTCATCTGCTCATCAACTGACTCATTCTATGCAAGTTGTTGCTTAAAGAGGAAAAATAGGGGAATTGAGCAATTCCTGTCCTCATTCTTGATTCCATGCCTCCAAAACAGGTGTCAAACAGGAAGAGTATCTGCACTTGAGCATAAAAATTAGATTACCTATTCTTCTGATGGGACTTTACACCTCTGCTTGTCTTCCCCCCATATTCTTTCTAGTAATGCCACAGTTCCTACCACCTCTCCTTAGTCCCCATTCTAGTTTCTCTCTTCTTCTATGGTGAACTCAGAGGCACTTGCAATGGTGTGGAGTCTGTGAAGGAACCCAATGAGGGCATGTCTGTGAACTTACTATTCTTGAGCAAAGTGGACCATTCTGGCAGGAGCAAGTGCCCCTGCAGTTGCACACAGAGTGGGGTATGTATTGGTTTATTAGGAAAACTTGAGACAGAATTTGATTACAAGCTGGCAACCTTTAATGGGACTGTGGCAATACGCAGTATTTGCAAGTGAGAAGGTATACTGTACAGTAGTCAACTCATATCCACAGTTACACTCTCTAGTTTCAGTCGTCCACAGTCCAAAAATATTAAATGGAAAATTGCAGAAATAAACACTCCTAAGTTTTAAAGCACATCATTCTGAGTAGTGCAATGAAAGCTCTCACCATCCTACCTGTCCAGTTCTGCCCTGGATGTCAATCCCTTTGTCCAGTATATTTATGCTGTGTATACTGTCTGCCTATTACTCACTCTGTAGTGATCCCCGTTATCAAATCAACTGTTGTGATCTCATAGCACTTGTGTTCAAATAACTCTTATTTTACTTAATAATGGCCTCAAAGAACAAGAGTAGTAATGCAAAGGAAGCACTAGAGCATAAAATATAGAAAGGCAGATTAACTTGGTACTATGTGGCAATGTTAGAGACTATTTAGAAAAAACATAGTATGTGTAGGGTTCAGTGCATCTGCAGTTTCAGGCATCCCCTTGGGGGTAGGCATGTATATCCCCCATGGACAGGAGGGGCAGCTATGGTATTTGTTAGATGCTAGAGGCTACGCTACATGTGTGCTACTTTTCATCCACACAGCTCCTATGAGGTTAGTACTGTTGTTATACCCACAAGGGAACTGAAGGCCATAGAATTTACATAAGACAATGTAACTAAGAAAAATAAAACCTTGACAAAAGTACAAGATTATCTGAATTTACAATTACACTATTGCTTCTTACTAGAAAACAATAAATGGGAAGAATTCTAAAAGGAATATTTATCCTTGAAAAGATTTTTAAAATCTAAAGCCATGGAAGTATTTATTGAAATATACTGAAACAGATGAAATTGAAAACTATGAAATTGACAATATTCAACTGTTTGATCTACAAAAATGGCAATTTCATATGATTTGGTCATATTTACTTCTAAACCCTTCTGTAGAAGACATTCACAGATACAGGGACACAGTTCAGAACACATACACATTGGGGAACCCCCTACATTTGCCATGATTAATATATTCTTATTATGGAAAATTTTAAAAAAAGAACCAGAACAATGTAAGCTCGCTTAAAGTCTATATAATTAATGCAGAAAGTTTCTGTGCATTAAAATTTAAGTTTCACCATTTGGAGATAAGAACTGGGAATTTTGTAATTAATGCATCAGCTCCAATAAAGTTGACAGCTTGACATGGAGTAGCCAAGAAAATCAAAGCAGGCAACATAGGTCAGGACAACAAAACAAGATCATCCAAACCAGGCTTTCCTTTCTCCACTCATGATTGGAGTTATTTATATTTTCAATGCATTTGCTTATGACTAACTTAATTATTGAATAACATGGATACAGTTCTTTCATTATGTATATGCAGTTAGTTTCAGCTAATGCTTGTCCTTCCAAAATTCCAAATAAAAAGAGTCCCTTGATTACTTTGGTTGTCATTCATGCTGTGGAAAAAATATATCCAGTGTTTCCATCTTTCAGAAAAAATAAAATGGGAATGGCATTTATGAGTTCCCTGTGGCTGGGTCAACCCAGTGACTAGTTTTAGATAATGAGTTATAAACAGAACTAACAATGCTTGTGGGCTTAGCATTGAATTGCTGGTATAAGACCTTCCAGAGTTTTCTGGCATGATGGCTGATAACCTTTGATACAACAGCAGCTTTCTAAGTTTAGATATTGACAGGGAGAAATTTGGAGCAAAGCTCCTAACCCAACTGTATAAATATATAGCATAAGAGAATAATAGACTTTATTATAACAAGTTACTAAGATTTGAGGGCTGCTTATTACAGAAGCATTCCCTAGACTAGCCAAGCTGATACAAGTGTTTTGAATGGCCTGTCTACATTTTAAATCTCAATTCTGAAAGTAAAGTTTGAGCATATCAGGTTCAGATATTCCTACTAGTTCTGAAAGATCAGGTATGTGTCTTACAAAATGGTGCCTGAAGAAGGTATATTCCAGTGTATGTGTGTAGTTATCATTTCCATCTTTAAGTAGGACCCTCCATTTCTAATGACCATTTTCTGAACAAAGTAGCCCTAAGTGAAACAAGGACTTTACAAAGGTAGGGAGAATAAACAACTTCATGGAAAATAGGATTACAGAGGAAACCAAAGCTTCACGTGGAAGGAATTCTCTCTCTCTCTCTCTCTTCACAGTTTATCGTGGAGTCAAATTACCTACATTCACATCTCTCATTTAACCAGCAACATTGTCAAGATGATGCCTAGAAAGGCTAAAACTCCATGATAATCCACTGATATATTAGCAAGAGTTGTTTATTAACTGGAAATTCACAGAATATAGAGGGAATAGGATACCTTATAGTTAAATCTTAATGCAAGAAAGAGACACTAAATGTTCATAGCTCTAGGAGATTGACCAAATGAACTGACTCTACACAGTGAACAGTAACACAGGAGATGTAGGGGACCATGAAAGCTGACTTTTTTTCTAACTTCATAATTTCATCTTGGAGAAGAGCCAATTTTAACACTGATTCCAAATGAGATTCTTATTGAGAAAAATCTTCATAATTAGAGATGTCTATCAGTAATATGATATAAAGGAGAAACAGCTTTCTATTAAGACCCCTGGGTCTCTGTAAATAAATTTATACAATTTTCTAGTCTACTAAGTAAGATTTGCCTATTTACCAGCTGCTGCCAAATATGCAACATTTATTCCAATTTATTGAAAATTTCTATTGAAACATGTAGAAATAGGCTATTCTACAAAAACTCCTCACATTTCAGCAAAACAGTGAGACATACTGTAATGCCCTATCTGTAAGATTCAAAGTTCTATTATTACAAGTCAGGCCAGGCCTAGCAATCATATGATGAATTAGAGCATAGCACAGAAAACAACATGTGTATGAAAACAACATTTATCTTAAAGAAAAAGTGTGATGTAAAACAGGACAACACGTTTTGTTGACAAGAAAAATAGAGTCTTGCATGCCTCCCACATTCACCTTATCTGCCAGCAGGGATATTTGAATGAGCTGGTCATTGCTTAGGTAATTTATGCAGCTCTTGTAACACCCAGGCTCTAATGCAAATTTCCTATTTAAGAATGCTGACCTTCACAACACCAAACCAGGGCCCTGTAACCAGAAATTTCCCTTCAATCTTGCGTGGAGGAATCACATTTGAAAGGCTGTCATCTTGCATAGGGAACTACCATTTAACTGTCATTAATATGGCTTTTAGAATTTAAATTGCATAGCATATAAAATAATTCTTAGCAATAGGTAATTGTGGTTTATACTTTGTTTTTTCTTTCAAGTGCTCTCCTACAAGATTCTATGCCTTATCCATTGGTTTTGATTGTGACTTCTCAGTTTGGAAGGATTGGTCAAGAAATAAAGTTTTTAGATTCTAACACTTTTGGTTTAAATCACATTGAATTGTTTAAAAATATGTTACACTTGTTTTAAATGCCTTAGGGCAATTGTTTGTTATGGCTGCCATAAGAAAATGCCACAGAGTAAGTGGCTTACCCAATGGAAATTTATTTTCTCACAGTTTTGGAAGCTAGAAGTCCAAGGCAAGATGCCAGCAGGTTTGATTTGTACTGAGTCTTCTCCTCTTGTTACTGTGTTCTCACTTGCTCTTTCCTTTCATGAACATGCCTCATTTATCTCTGTGTAGCCAAATTTCTTGTTCTTATAAGAAAGAACAAGTCTTCTTATACGACAGCAGCAAGATTAGATCAAGACCCATTCTCGTGACCTCATTTAGCTTAATCATCTCTTCAAAGGTCCTATCTCCAAATACAGTCATACTTTGAGGTACTGGAGGTTAGGGTTCCAACAAGATAAATTTGGGCAGAATATAATTTAAAATATTTAGTACATAGAATATAATGTAGACTTTTCTTCATCATTCAGTATCTGAGTTTTAGACATTCATGTATTTTTATCATCAAATAGAGAAAGATTATAGAATTTTCTTTCTTAGAGAAGTCCTTAGAATCACTTTGTCACCAGAGACACGGATTTTTGTTGTCCAATACAGTTTTCAATTGCCACATGTGGCTATTTACATTTTAATCAATTAAACTTAAAACACAATAAAAATTCAGTTTCTCATTTGCACATTTTGAGGGTTCAGTAGCCACTACATTGTGCGGTGCTACTATGAACATTTCCAGTATTCCAAACCCTACTAGACAATGCTGCTGGACTGTTGACCAGAACTTGCCCCTTGTATCTTCAAGACAGCTTTTCACAAGCCAAAATCAAGAGTTGTACTATTTTGGTTACTGTTTCTTTCCCTTTCCTCTGCCATGGTCATCTCAGTTCCTCACAGTCATTATTTTTGTCACTGCCTTTACTCTTCATCAAATTTTCTACTCTCTTGTCTTTTAGTTTCTTGGGTTTTTTTTCCCCCCTTCACACCCAACACTTTCTTTGGCCGCATCTTCTCCTATCATTTCTTCATGGGAATGGTGACTTTGTTCTGAAACATTTTGCTACACAATGAGAAATCTCCTTGTTTTTCATCAGTAAACACCACCTATCTTTATGGGTTTGACCACTTCAAATTGTTATTGACGTTCCATTCTGACATGCATGTCAGTTTAAGAGCGCCTGATGCCTGAACAATATGGCCACACAGTGTCTCTGAAAAGTAGAGCAATTTCAGAAAGTTTGTTTCCTGCTGTTCCTCTTTTTGACTCTAGCAGCAGCCTTGAGAAGGGCATTATACTAATGGTGATGAGCTCTGAAGTCACCCTTCCTTATTTCAATTGTAGAATCACTGCCTATGAGCTATTTGGTCTTGGGAAAATGGAGTTTAAGAAAAGTGTTCATCTTATAAAGTTGTTTGGATTAAATAAATTTATCTAAGGAAATGTTGTCTGGAACATAACCACTACTATTTCTCAGGAAAAGTTTACTTCTTTACAACACTGCTATTGACTTTATCTGCTGAGTAGTATGCACAGTGACCCCAGGCAGAGGAACATTTACCTTCCATGTAGACTTTAGTGTGCATTTATTACATACTTAGATTCTGCTAGGTATTCCATACTCTCTCAATTCACCAACTACCTAGGGAAAGAAAACTCGTGCATAAAAAAACAGAGATTAGAATCTGGGCAAAATGAGATGCTAAATCATATTGCACAAACAATAGATACTATAAGCTTTTGGTGAAGATAGTGTTGAGTATGACCTGATCTTATCAAGAAAGTCTTCAGAGTCCCCAGAGTTTTTCCCCAGAGAATAAAAGGAGAAAAATCAGAGCCCTGAGAGAAATATGTTGATCCGAGGGAGAAAGACATGAGTGAACATGGAAGGTGTGAAAAAGAGTGAGAGTAGGAAGAGGCTGCCCTTGGTGGAGACAAGGCTCTGGGTGGAGTAACAGGATAGGTGAATGGGGATGAGAGAAGGCAGATTGGCTAGTACAGAAGCTCAAATCCACGTGAGAATTAGAGGAGGACATTTTACTTCTCCTCATGTAATTTTGAGGAACTTTCTTTAGTATTTAATCTTATATACTTTTGAATTTACTAAGCTAACTTTTAATGACTTTACTTTCAAGTTAGAGCCTCTTAAATTCTAACTTCTCAGATTACTAGGAATTATTCTATTTTAACATCATCCACAGACTTCAGGAAAATTCACTAACATATCAAATATATCATTAACCAAATATGAAATTTCAGTGAAACCTGTAACTAAAAGAAGAGCATGAAATAACCTCTGAGTAGAACAAGATTTCTTGGTTTGTGGTTCTTCAAGGTGAGTATATATGAAGAGGACTTCAAGCAATCAGTTTATTTCAAATCTACATTTATTTTCTATCAACTATACACAAAAGAAATGTACTTGATATTTATATATATATTATAACAACCATACAAAATATATTCACCTTCAAATAGTAACAAAATAATTATACACATAAAAATAAATAACATGAAGTAGTTTAAGTTTGAAGGACAAAGTGAATAGTATAGTATTAAATGACATGAAAACTTATTTATGGGAGGGATTGATGGAGTATGGGATAGTTAGAAATACCATCATGAGAGTTGCTGACATTTGAGTGTGTCTTAAAAATGTGTAGCATTTGCTAGGTGAAAATAAAGAGACTACTCTTCTTGATAGGGGGAAAAAATCATTGTAACTAGAAATCAGAGGCAAGAATGATCCACGGCCATTCTGGACAGTGTGAAAATTTGTAGCCAGGATTGTACCAAGCAAGACAAGGCTCTTAGATAGGAAGTTAAAGGAGGGGTTTAATGCCAAATTCATATTTCTCTGAAACACAAATCCTTAACAAATGTTTGCTCCATGTGCCGAAGCATTGCTTCTTGACAAAGTCATAGAAACATTCCAAACAATTCAAAGTATCTGTTATAATGCCCAGCATAGTCTCAGGTATTACAGTTTTTAATAAGCACCTTCTAAAAATTAATTGTCTCGAATTTGTATCCCCCCATAAGTAGATTCTTAGACACTGGTTAGTTTTATTCAATTTTGTCTTATTTATTATCACAGTTCTCTCACATTCTCATTTTCTCCTTTTCCTATTTTATTTTTCTACTTTTACATATCCAACTGCCTTTCCCGTCAGTTTCTCCTGTCATTTAGAAATGTCCAAGAGCACTCTTAATTCCAAGCTAAAGATTTCTTTCTTATTGATTCAATTATTCAGTAAATATTTAGTGAGCAACTATTGTGTTCTGAGAAACTAGTTTAAGCACTTAGATTAATTAATAAAATAGACAAAAATATCCCTGCCTAGAGAGAGCTTTTCTCTAAGTAAAGAGAAACAATGAAAGTAAACCATGGGAAGTGCTCATTAGTTTTCCATTCTACAGATGAAGAAATCACATTCTCAGAGATGAGTACATTTCCCAAGGTCATACAGTTTGTCGAGTGGCAAAATAAAGCTCAAATTCTTATATTGTTAATCGCATTTCCCATATAGTGAAGTAATTGACTACCAAAATGTAGAAATTAAATTCTCCAGTTGGCTTTTGCCATCTAAAGTGCACATCTCTTGTTTCCACCAAATCTACCATTCTCTGCATCTTGGTATTAAAAAACTGAAAATAATGTGTGTAAACATTCAACGGGAAGCAGCATGAGGATCTTTAGAATTAAAGTTAATTACTAATCTTTATCCCTCTAGAAAGTGCACATATTGCCTTGGTAATTTGATCTGTGCTCATGAACTTATTGTCCATTTGGCGCCACAGGTGAAGGTTCCTGCATATCAGCACCCTGGACAGCTGCTCTTCATCCAGACCCTTAAGAAAGGTTATACAGTAAAAATTACACACTATTTTTGTGTTTCTTTGTGCTTTAGGCATCACCTAGCTACTAAGACAATTACTTAAACATTTTTCTGCAATTATTGTCCAGAAATTTCTCTCCTCTATATGTTCAATTAACCAGAAAAAGTGCCTAAAAATGACAATTGAATTTAACATCTCTAATGGAACATCTTCTATTTTTTAATGTGAGTCAAATAAAATTTACACAGTCTGAAAGATATTGTGCTGTTTTAATTCACACATCACTTCCATTTATTCATCACTTTTACTTTAAATTAATTGTCAAAATATCAAACATTCCATGAATATTTGAATATATAGAAATCAGATGCCAATGGAATTCCCTGGTCTAAATATAGCAAAAAATATGAATGTTCACTGAATGACAAGATCATAATTTGGGTAACTTTACTACATCGATACAAAAAAAGGGAGTCAATCTTCCCAAAGCATAGAGACATTTGGCAAGGAGACTGAGGAAATAAATGCAATATAATCAGTTTTCTGTATTTGGAATTCGGGGTGGTGGTGGTAAATCCTTTATTATTTGTAAGTGGAAAATAGTTTTTTTGTGCTGGCATTTTGATAAATGATAAGAATTAGTGGAGAGAAATCCTGTGAGTGTCAAGCAGGGACTTCCATCTATTGCTGCATGGCCATTCTTTCTGGAAGGAATACTTTTCTGAACAACACATGCTGTGCTCTGACATTTGTAATTGGTTATGGTGTGGTTTACACATAGAAGAACAGATGTTGCAACTTTTAGAATCAATCACTTAAGTGAACATATATGCACATACAAATCGCTGATAAAAGATAAGATAAATAAACTTTTCAGTGCAAAAGAAAGGAGCAGAAGAAAGAGAAAAAGGAGGGAAACAAGTTAATGACAAAAAATTGTACCTTCCATTGTAGAGAAATCTTGGTAGCAAAATCATTGAAATCGGTTTTCCAATTTCTTCATTGTCACCTAATTTCATACACAAAAATAATGCAACAAATAATTTTTAAGGACGTGTATATACCAAGCACTGTGCAGAGTAGTGTGACAGATGTTTTTGAACTATACATTTTCTTTCAACCCTGAAATTTACATTTCTTCCATGCATTGATATTTTTGATATAGTAGACTTCCAAGGCTAGTGATGCCCATACATATGAGCAACTTCTCAGAGATCTCCAACCATCCAATAACCTAAAGCAATGTGTCCATGACTCAGCTATGCAATTGGGCACTACAGGTTTATAACTGTCAGTGCACTTTTTCTAAAAGTGGTGTCAGTGAAATCTTGTGACAATAGCTAGAAGAGAAATTTAAAGAGAATCCAGTATTCAAACAGTTTAAGTGTAGAAATGTCATCCAATGATCCACAGAACAGCTTTGGGGTAAGATATGGACAGGAAAATTCATGTAGAAAGAGAAAATGTCTTTGGCTTAGTTTGGTATTGTAGCATTCTTTTCTGCCTAGTCAAAACCTTTTTGGCAAGGAATTGAAACTCTGAGCCTTAGATTCTTCATCTGTACCATAGCAATCGTAATGGGACCAGCCAAGTTTCTGCCTCACTACATCACTGTAAGGACTACTCAAAACTGTTTATGTGAAAGCACTGTGTAAATTATTATTCACTCTGGAGATACAAGAAGACATATTAGATACCCAAGGAATGAACAGATGAGCAGATAAAAAAACAGAATAATATTCCTTTGCATTTTTTGTTGTATAATAAAATTCTGTGCTAGAAATATAAGACCTCACTATTTACCATGGCTTATGCATAGAGATGGAAATTTCGGAAATAGCAGGACCAAATTTCATCACAGATTTTTGCTAATAAATACAGTGGAGAAAAATAATGGAATAATAAAATATTTTGCTGCCAACTTGCTGCCTATTTATCTTAGGCTGTCAAGTAAATATGTATGGAAATGTGTGAGGTGTATGTGTGATGTGTATATATGCATATGTCTTGTATATGTGATATATGTGTTTGTGTTGTTGTGATGTGTGTGTGCATGAGATGTGTGAATATGTATGTAGAGGGATTTGCATGTGGGCAGTGTGATGGTGTATGTGTGCTCATCTATATGAGCCTCTGAAATTGACATTTTAGCTGAACACAACATTCTCCAGAAAAAGAATTTTTATGAGTCCATTTTTTAAAGTCTAGTGTCACAACTTGAATTCTACTTATTTCCATTGATGTCCTGGGGCCTAAAGTTGCCCAATACCAGTAAACAGGAAACTTCTAAATTAAACATCAAGGCCTGACCTTTCATCTAACATTCCATAAAGGACATATAAAGGCTAAATACTAAAGATTGTGGGACATAAAGCTTTTCAAAGAAGCAGTGCTAATTTTCTTCCTTCTTATGTTTTCCCTAAATGTTCCTGTAAAACATCCTCAATTTAAACATCCTGTAAAACATTATCAACTTCAAACTATAAGATATTTAAAATATTTAATTAATTCACAATGAAAGGGAATTGAATTTAAAAGATGTTAGTTTAAAACATATTTTTCAAATTTCTATCAAATAGACATTAAAGTGATGCAGAGGTCTAACTCTTCTAGTGGATTCTCTCTCTCTCTCTCTCTCTTTTTTATTCTTAGCTCTGATTATTTCCTGGAGAAAATAACTATTGATTTATAACTTTACAGCATAAAGTAGTAAAATGATGTACTTAACACTTCTAGCATTTAGAGAAAGAAATTAAAGTTGTTTTATGATAGCAATGATTGTTCTTTTTACTTTAAAAATTGTATTTCTGAAAATTATGTTATCCTGATCTCAAGTGGTGTCTTATTCAGCTTTCATGCAACAGTAAGCAACAAATTGAGGTAGAAAGTACTCTTGCACACAGCTTAGTTTTTATTAGAGATTTTAAAGGACACTATAGAAAGTGTTCAATAGAGAATATGATTTAGTCCATAAATTTATTTAAAACATTAGGCATACTAAATGGAGATATTTTGCTGATTTGTCTTTTGCATAGATGAGATTTTATCTTAACTATATTATTCAGTGCCTAAAAATCAGATAATCTTTGGTAACTTCACTAATGGCTAATCTAACATCCAAAAATCCTTAAAGCCTAAAGCAAGGCCATAAAATGTCTTAAAATAGCCAGTGAAAATATTTCATATTTTACATATACACACACACACACACACACACACATATATGCACACACTTATAGTGTTCCCCTATTTACACAATTGATTAATTAGAATACACACACACACACGTATGTATGTGTGAAATCAGAAATTCTCTTTTTGGAGTCATCACGAGGAAAGGCAAAATATCATATTTCTTTATCCTTATCCTAATGCATTTATAGGCTCCCTGGCCCAAAATATCATATTTCTTTATCCTTATCCTAATGCATTGTTGATTGCTAGCTCAGTGTGTGTGTGTGTGTATGTGTGTGTGTGTGTGTGTGTAAGTATACAATACATGCAGCTTTGTTGCATTATTTGACCCTTATTCTTTTCTCTGTTTCTAAATGTTACAACTGCCAAGGATATCGTGAGGTTAAACTCATTTAAATAAAAAGATATATTTAGAGAGAGAAAGAAAAAAAATGCTCTCCATATCTTTTCATAAACAAATTAATAACCTTTTACAAACTGAGTGTGCATTTTTGTTCCCTTATTTAAACTATTGATTAAAGGATTAGAACAGCTCAAAAGAGCTTGGCAAGCTATGATATGCACACTAAAGCAGACATGCTGGTTGGAAAATGGCAAAAGCATCAGCAAATCCTATCAATGAGACACAACAGCCAAGAGGAAAATGTTCATCACTTATACCTGGTAGGCATGGATAAGAATGCAGACCTTGGAAACAACTAAGCTTATATTTTCTTCATACCAAGCAGTCTAGGAGGTATGTCTTTGCCTTTTCTCTCCTTGCCCACTGCTCCTCAATTTTATCTTCAAAATCACAATCTAAGAATGAATGCTTATAAAACCATTGGGAAGGTAGCAAGTAAGAGTGGTCATAAATACAAGGCACAAATTTGTCCTGTGGAAAACTGAATGATGACACTGGGTGCTGAGCGTATTTCACTAAAAGCCCTACTTTACACAGGTAAATTTATATTTCCACGTGTCCACAACTGATAGATGCTTCTTTGATATTTTTAATATCCAGAAACCACAAGCATCTTTGGGTACTAGAATGTGATTATTGGTTTATTGCTAAGAAAAAACAACTGGGCACAGTGGTGTACACCTTAATCCCAGCAGTCCAGGAGGCTGAGGCAGGAAGATCCCATGTTCGAGGCCAGCCTCAACAATTTAGCAAGACCCTAAACAATTTAGTGAAACCCTGTCTCAGAATAAAAAATAAAAAGGGCCAGGGAGCCTATAAATTTTCTCCTAAATCATATGGACACAACTCATTCTTTCCCTAAAAGACCTACATGGGAAAGTCAGACCAGCTTCCCACCAAATCCATTTTCCTGTCCTCTTGTACTCACAAGTTAATTGCATATCTCAGCCTTCCTTACAACTCAGTAAGGTTATAATTCCAACCAATGGAATGTTGGGGAGACATGGAGAAGAGAAGCAAGGCAGAACCCATAAATACCTCTAGCATGAGCCTCTGCTTTCTCTTTTCCCATCTTCCAGCTGGATTTTTATCTTGGGACTATCTAAGAATCCATGTGTTGAAAATGGTGAAATATTCATCAACATGGGCCCCTGAATGACTGCATGAAGCAGAGGCCTTCTACCACAGAGCAGACTTCATGCAAATGGCAAATAATTGTCTATCATGTTAAGCCATTGAGATTTCAGGGTGACATTACCCTAACCAGTAGACTATAAACCATGTTCAAATGAAACTAATATATGGTTCACTTAGTGCTTGGCATACAGAAGATGCTGAATACATAAGAGCTATTATTATTAAAATATTTTATTTATTATGTTAGCTTTCTGTTACTGTAATAAATGCCTAAGAAAATCAACTTGTAAGGAAAAAAGTTTTATTTTGGCTCACAGTTTTGGAGATTTTAGTCAATGATTTATTAGCTCCACTGCTTTTGATTCTGTGATAAGGCAGCACATAAAGGTGGCAGCATGTGGCAAAACCATTCATCTCATGGCAAAAAGAGAGAAAAGGGCTAGGGTCCAATATTCCCTTCAAGGAAACATGCTCAATGACCTGAAACTTCCCACTAGGCCCCATCTCTTAAAGTTTCTACACCCTCCCAAAGACACCAAGCTGAAGACCAAACCTTTAACACATGGACCTTTGAGAGTCATCTCAGATCCAAACTATAGCACCTACCTGGCTTGTACAAGCCTCTGTAAGATAGTGCCATTCTGTAATGGTAGGAATCACAGACTTGTACTTCTACTTTGCTGTCATCCATGAGAGTTTTAGAATCTACTATTCCTGATGGAAAGTAAATACAAACAGGTACAGGTAGCCCCTGTGTGGTGCCCTTCACATAATACAATCTGAATCAGTCCCTGTTCATTATACTTATGAAATTAATGAGTATCTGTATTATGATCACCTCTGTACACTATTAAGTTATAATCTGGTCACTTCTGTATCAGATCATGAGGAAACCAGAACTGCTACAGTACCCTGGTGAGGCTGGAAGTTTAACTGATAGAAAAGATTCCAAGTATATAAAATATTTTTATATTGATAGCAGAAATCAGTTGTTCTGGTTGACATTTAAAATTATATTGGAATATAAGGCCCCAACATACAAAATAGTACAAAAACCAATAATTCAGAAAATGTCAAAATTCATAATTACTTATTCTTACTTGGGTATGGCATTTGTCAGAAAACTGAAATACTTTTTTACAATGTGATTAGATCTCTAAAGTCAATTCACATAAAGTAAATATTTCAGTGTTAAAGTTTCTGTTCTTTCCAGTGTATTACACTGGGAACACAATACTTAGCAGCCACTGCAGGAATACCATATGCTCAGACAGTGCTATTAAACAATAGCTTTTTGAACAGAAGTCTTAAATTCATTGGCCTATTAGATGGGAAGATCATTTTTCATAAACTACAACTTTCACTTAAAAGAACAAAGGTATTAGAAAGCAGACTCTGTAATAAGGCCATAAGATGTCATACGTTACAATTCCTTAATCTATGGTTGATTCCCCCAAAGAAAGTAATATACTATTGTTTTACTTTCTTACAATGAACATTTGTAAGTTTTGTAGCATAAATTTCTTATTGACATGCAACACACATAGAAAACTACACAGATCCTAAGTATACAGCTCAATTTTGCAAAACCAATTCACCCAGGAACCAGTACTCCAGTTGCAATATAGGACACCATCAGCATTTCAGAAGCTTAAGTCTCTTTTAATTACTACCATCTTTACCCAAGGATAACAACTACCTGGACCTCTAACACATACATTTCTTTTCCTTCTTGCTGGACTTTGTATAAATTGTGAATTATGATAGCCTTAATATATTTTGATAGTTTTCCAAAATGGTTTTATAAATTTACTCCTGTCAGTGGTATCAGAGTTCCAGTTGCTCCCATCCTCACCAACACTTGATAGTGTACATATATTACTTTTATAATAACAATGATAATAATTGTTAATAATAATAAAGCCTCAATTCAGAGAAAAAATACAAGGCCCAGACCTCTTACAAAAAAAAGAACATACAAAGACTATAAATATTTTAAGTCTTTTTTTCTCATTAATTGCATATCATTTATTTTATCTTTGTTACATTAAGATAAAAACAAAGACAAAACAGTAACTTGACTTTTACATTTAAAGGTATTTAACACACCTTCTTCACCTTTTTTCCCTCTACTCATCCAGTGACTACTTTTACATATATCCTAAGAGCTTAACGGTTTTCCTTTAATTGTGCAATAACACTTATGTGTGTTTATTTATTCTCAGCATTCACTAGCTTTCTTTTCATATTATATCTTGGTGACCCCAAACTGTAAGGGAGCTATTTAAATACATGTATTTTGAGAATCCACACAAACCCTACTGAATGATAAGTTCTCACATTGCTGCCTCCAGACCTGAATTCTTTATGAAGGGCTCATCCACAGGTGATTCTGATGAAATGCCAGGTTTGGGGACCACTGCTCTAGCCAATGCAGAAATGAAACTAACTGAAAACTCAATACTAGTGAGCTTTCTGGGGAGTGTGGTGATGCGGTGGACTATTGTTTTTCCATTTGCTTGGAGCACCTACATTCTAGTTCTCATCCTGTGTCTCCTGCCACTTCCTAAATAGATTTTCCTCTGATGTCCGTGTTTTCACCTGGGACAGTGAAAATCTGGAGGAAGCAGTATTTGAAATGAGCTTTAAACGAGAAACTAATGATGGGGCAAGTAAAACACACAAAAAAGTATTCTAGGCAGAGGAATAAGTGAGAACACTGGTGTAGAAAACAAGGGCCATCACTTTAGGAGCATTTTCAGGGCACTGGAAAAAAATTAGGAATTAGGAGCATTAAAAAATATTTTTGGAGGGTCTTGGCTATTCAAATTCTTAGCTAAAGAATTTGAACTCTATAAAAAGTGAACAATCACTGTAAGTAGAGAATATGTATAGAAGGAGGTGAGAGGGGAAGGGTTTAGTTTGGGAGATAGAAAATTTATCCAAGTTTAAAATGTCACCTTGATCTCGGAGGTGCTTGAAGTGTATAGGCTTGAGAATCAGTTGCAGAGAAGTGAAAGTTAATCTTTGTTAAGATCTAGTAAAGGCTCATTATTTTAATTCTTAAATTATTATAGCAAAGATATTTATGCATACAAAGATACAGAAAACATCACATTTTAATAATAGTTAATATTGTGTCACAATGCTTAAATTTTTTTCTCAGGTATTTAAGTAAATTACAGATGTCAGGATATTTTGACCTAATCATTTTATTATTTAGCTCCATTTTCTTATGGAGTTATAATACTATTTAGACATCTAAAACCTTTGTAATTCCCTTATACAATACCTAATCTATTCTCAGATTTTCCCTACAACTATTTTATTTGAGCTAGAATTTGTTCAAGAACCACACATTATGTTTTGATCCATTTGTGTGTTTGCCTTTGAATTTTTTGATCAAGCACATATGCCCTCACCTTTGAAACAACATTGATTTGTTGAATAAACAAGGTCAGTTGTCCTGAAGGATGTCCCTACTGATGGATTTGCCTGACCATTTCCCAATGGTCATGTGTAAAACTTATTCCTGTATCCCAGATATTTCCTAGAAATGGAAAGTCAGAGCAAGAATATTTTATGGCAGAGCAGTGACTCCTATATAGCCTCAAGCAAGATGAAGTCCCTTCCTTGTGTCTGACACTTAGCAATGTGAAGATTGATTATGGATTAAGATGGTAACCCTCATACAGTTCATGGAGAAATTATATATTTATACTTATAAATTTCAATTAATCTAGGGGATGATTCCAATTATTTTTGTGTTAACAAAAAATAAACATTTTTGAGAAATAGAAAGATACAAGGTATGTTCTGGCAATATTATCAAGGAAAGTTTATGTAGCATATACTTTCCCACTTTTAATTTCTTTGGCCTTTCCTTTTCTTCTTTCCCTACATATTCTATGCCCTCTGCTTCCCTCCAGGGTACATAGTGGAGCTAGACAGAAGATGGCTCCTGGGTAAGAAAAGTACACTGGAAGAACTCTAGCACTAAATTCCCATGTAAAACCTCCACAGACTGGGCTAAGGATACCAACATCCTTCTGCATTATTGCCTGTGTATTGACTTTCATTTTCAAGGTGTTTTATAAATATTGGCTACTGGAACAACAACTTTCTCCACCTGTTTTAGTCAGCTTTTTCACTGCTGTGACTAAAGGACCTGAGCAGAACAATTGTAGAGGAGGAAAGGTTTATTTGAGGGCTCAAGGTTTCAGAGGTCTTAGTCCATAGACAACCAACTCCATTCCTCTGGACTTCTGGTGAGGCAGAATATCATGCGGGAAGAGTGTAGCAGAGGGAAGCAGCTCACATGGTGATAAGAGAGCAGAGAGAGAGAGAGAGACAGAGACAGACAGACAGACTCCATTCTACAGACACAAAATATATACTCCATAGCCACACCCCCATGAACCACTTCCTCCAGCTACACCCCACCTGCCTCCACTTACCAGCAAATCCTATCAGGGATTAATTCACTGATTGGTTAAGGCTCTCACAGCCCAATCATTTCGCCTCTGAACCCTCTTGTATTGTCTCACACACGAGCTTTGGGACGACACCTCACATACAAACCATAATATCACCTGTGACAATGTCTTCTGAAAGCAAACGGTTTTACAAAAGTGGAATAGCTGTTAAGTTTTTAAAAGGGTTATTATTAATCCAACAAGACAAGACAATAACATAGAGAGTTGTTTTTTTTTGGGGGGGGGATAGTGTCTCAAGAGTTTCAATGAAGCCATATCAACGAGGCAAGATTCAAATTCTGCCAAAATATATGAGCTTCACAATTACTCAGTGAACATTTGTCTCTTCAATACACAGTGTCAATTTATGATGTTGTTTTATTGTCCCATGAGACATATTACTGGGTCTCAAGTGTAGAAAAAAGCTAGAAGAATATTAAGCCCAGAATATGAAGGATGGACATTCACCATGTACTCAGCAGCCTGGAAATTATTGTTTAATATTAATTTATTAGATGATTGCTAAGCCAAAAGGACATAATATCCATTATGCAAATGTTCAGTCACGGACAGTGTGCCCCCACACTTATTAACTCCAAGCTGAATATTTAATGGCATGCATCCAAAACTAGACATGTTCAAATAGACAAGTACTTTGTCACGAAAAAGCAGGACCATTCCATAAGTAGTACATTATGTCCTACAATGGTGAGAATACTTTTTCTTGAACAATGTGAAAGGCTCGAGCCAGAAAAAGTGAGAGCCAGGGGACAAAGCACATGATGTGGTGGGAAAGAAAGTATTTCATTGTCATCTGTGAAGTTCACCTTTTGTCCTTCTTCTATTTGAACAAATGTCCTAAAGGTGCAGCACAATTCTGTGTGCAGAAGACTGCTACTTATATTTGTAAGTCTTTCTAAGGTTTAGAAAAGAAATTGTCTTCTTTGTAATGTTATGCATGGCAGTAGGTGATTTTTGTATAATTCATTGGTTTATCTGCTCACTTTAGCATTTAAAAAAAATGACTTTGTGGTTCTGTGATACAGTTTCTGTGCAGCCTTGAGTTTTATAAAGTTGGCCTAACAATCTTTTAGCCCAGAGAGAATAAAGAGATTTTTCAATTTTATGAGTGTTCCTGTGGCTCTGAGGGAATCCTTGTCACATTAAAAAATACCTCCATTGCTTCAAAAACCTGTACACCTTCTAGATGACTAGCATGGGGAAGCCATTTGCCCTCATTTCCCATACTTGAGGCTTGTCTTTATAGATCCTAGCACAATGCTTAATGTAGAACAAATGATCGTTGAGTGAATACATGAGAAAAGGAATGGCTGCTTAACATCCATAAGTGCCTTTTCTGGGCCAACCTTGAAGCTTAGATGATGAGACTATAAACAACTGGGTCATTTTAATAATTTCCTGAGCAACTGAAACTGATCCTTCCAATTACAGCTTTCTGTGGGAGAGGAGGAAGAGTGGGGAGAGTACCCTAAATGAGCCATCCTTATGTTCTTTTATGAGGAAACTACTGCATAGCTGTTAATCTCATGTGGGCAACATATATACTTCAAGAATATGCAGCAACACATGACCTAGCAGGAAAGAACAGCCATGAGAAGCTTTGTTTATAGAGAAGCAGTTGATTATCAGACAGAGCTAACTATGTGACTTGGCCTTATAGGGAAGAGATGCCTGTTCCTGAAATATAGTCCTGTACATCTGCTGTCTTGTCCCTTAAAGGCAACTGACCGCTTGCAGTCTCTGGTCAAATTCCTGTGGTCCTATGCACTGCCTTCTGAAGGACAGTCTCCTGAGGCAGTCGAGTGGGTGTTCCTAAAAGTGGCTGCCTCCTGCTGGTTTTGCTGAGAATCATTCCAATCATCTGCTATAGCCCAGAGGATGAGTTCTTGGGTTCCTGGCCTTCTCTGATCTGTCTAGAGGATGAATTGGCCAGAATGGGAGATACTGGCCTGTTTAAGAAGAAGCTATAGTGTTGCTTCTAGCTGGTTTGGGATGTAAATCCTACCTGTTAAGGACAAACCTCGGTGCCCACACATGTGCTATACCACCTGACCATGCTCACTAGACTTGGGTCTACTGCGGGGCTTTGTCATCCCTTAGTCAGCAAGCTTTGGAGCTCCAGAGTGTAAATAGTGTGTACCTCTTCAGTGCCATTTGTGTCCTATCAATCACTCAGCAGAGCAGGGGTGTTGGATTATGTGTTAGTTCTCTCCTTCAAATCTTGGATGTGATTACAATAAAAGTCACCACTCTCTGGAGCCCAGGCTTCTCAAAGCTATCAGGAGGAGAAGAGAAAAGGTAAATAAAAAGCCCCAGAGTACCTAGAAATAACTGACAAATTAAAGAACCAAAGACCCAAGTATTATTAAAGATATTGCAAAGTAAAAAGAGGAATCTTCTGACCAGTGGTCCATGTCTCTAAAAAATGAATCTTTAGATGTGTTCTCAGAAGTAAGAAGTAGAGTGAGGAAAGAAGCAAGGGGGAAATGGGAGTAAGTCAATGGAAATGAGTAATAAAGCAGTAGGCAACATTAATCAGAAATGGCTGTAGAGACAGTGAGCAGGAACCCGCTGACCACCAGCAAGAAGAGAGCTAATCTAGGGGACAGAAAGAGTCGGGGCTGATCTTGCTGCAACTTGGAAGTCTTTGAGAAGGAGCCTGGGAAAATATGCTAATTACATGGGAAAAGCTGAAAATACATCTCTGCCTCACAACACACAGAAAAATTAATTCCAAATGGGCCAAAGAAAGAGAAAACACACACACATATACAGGCACTTAAAAATAGCAAACTGAGCAAAAGACAGGCATTTCACAGAAGACAGAACACAAAACACAAAATTCATGCAGGATAAAACCACCAACCTCGTTAATGATCATAAACGATGATGAAAATATAAATAATAAACCACAATAAAATCCCATTTATCAGCCATCAGACTGGTTTAGACAAAAATGGGTTAGGTCTGTCTTTCAAATTCTGGATATGATTTAAGCTTAAAAAGTTCAGTCAGTTGCAGGGCTGGCATGAATAAGAAAAAGACTAGCTGTCTTTCATATGGATAGAAATGAAAACTGCTGCATTCACTTTGGAAAAAAATTAACATTACTTAGAATATTTGAGCATGCACACACCCTACAACCCTGCATTTCCACTCCTAGGTTGAACACTCCCAGCCTGAAACCCTGGAAAAAATCTTGTCCATGTGCCCCAGGGCACATGTACAAATTTGTCCTTTACAGCATTTAATTTAAAAGGAAAATAAAAGAAATCCAAATGCCTGCTGATATTAAAACGGATAAATAAATCAGTATTATATATTTTTACAGTAGATGCAGTACATACAAGTGAAAACAAATGAACTGTAGCTTTGTAAATGAGTCTCAACAACATATCATGGAATAAAAAAGTAAGTCATAGAAGAATATATATAAATTCATTCCATTTATACAAAGTTGAAAGCAGGAAAAACAAATCACTATTTAGTATCAATGGGGAAGGAAAGGGCAGTAGGGAATGATATTTTAGGAACTCAATTAACTTAAAAATGAAATTTATATTGCATTACCTCATACTTAAGTAGTTGAATTTAAATAAAATTGCAGTTGGTTGATTAAGAATTTTGTTTGTTTTATACATGTCCCCTTGATTTAAGCAGGCAAGTAAGGGTGAAATGCCATTTTAAAATGCCATTTTAAAATATCTGATTAGGATTATAGTTTGTCCTATAACTTATCTTTTAATTTTAATTTTCCAGATAATTTAAGACTTAACTTTCAAATTTTGTTTAACATTTTTCTTCCTATATTTTGAATAAGGAAAAATACTGTTTAGTCTGGTGCATTGGATTATTTCAGTATTTATTGCATACAATTATGTAACTGTTTTTTAAAGGCTGGAATTTCTCAGTTTTCCAATTACTATTCATAATTACATGTAAAAGCTTAACACATTTGTTCACAACTAACATAATTATTTTTAATTTAATTTAAATTTCCACTCTTGAATATTTCATTGTTTTACAAGATACTTTAAAGTTGGATTATTTTCATTTAATGTGTAAATCTATTAAAAATTATAATTAGTTTTAATACTTAGATAAGTTTATTTTCCAACAAATGACATTTTTAATCATTCTGTTTTCAAACACGGGGCAAATAATGTTATATAAGATACTCCAAATGCATAATTATTTATTAAATATGAAAATAGCATTTAGTATTTATCTTTTAAAATAAATTTAAAATTTGAAAGTCAATTACTTTTGAAGTATTAAAATTGAATAACAATGTATATATCTAGAAAAATACTCTTGTAATATTTTCCCTACCTCACAAAAAATAGGTAAATCATGTTGCTCTAATGAACTAATGTTTTAATTACTTTTGATATAGAATTGGGAGAAAGTTTTCAGTGCTCTCAAGATTCAAACACATTTATTTTATATTTGTGTACAATATTAGTTTAAGACTTTGTAACTGATTTATAATTTCCAATATGTTAAAGAGTATATGCCATGAAATATCCCTATTTTAGTTTATATATGATTTTCTTTTTTACATTTAAGAAACACAATTTGCAAAGCAGTGCCACTGTTGTATTTCATTTTTAAATGTTTTTATGGTGAAAAGGCAATGATCATTGTGTTCTCAATTTTCCATTACCAGACAGGTAATTTTATTCCTGTGTTAAAGCATTGTGTCTCTTTCAGAAGTGTTGAAAAACTGTCATGTTGTACATGCGTTTTCTACTTACTAAGCCTGGCATCTGGAAACTCTAGAATATACTGTATGTAAGGCTATTATCAAATGCAGAATCAATTCTCTATAGAAACAGATTGAGATCTGGGACAAGTGAAAGAAAGAATACCTACTATATGGAAATTAAAATAGCATCTGAAAAACTCAACAATGAAACAGCTCAAATTACACTTGAAGGCAGAAACACCACAAATGGCTCCTGACTCACAAAGAAAATCAATCCAAGAAGATGTGCTGATTTACATAGTTGATATGGTTGAAAAATAGAGATGGGAAAACACAGCTTTCAACCTACAAAAAGGCAGGTGAAGGTTAGATGTGAATTAGGAGAGGCATAATGGAGAATGAGCTCTTGGGGTGAGCAACATAGGAAAGGGGTGTGGGTTTACAGCAAGGACAGGGGCCAGCTCTCTGCCTGTGCCCAGCCTGAGAGCTGCTCCAAGAAACCTCTAGTGAAAATGATGCCTTAAGAGATTCATTAAGGTCCATAATGGGCTTCTAGAGATGACCATAAACTTGCAAAGATAGTCTGTCACTTAATGCAGTCTTAGTATAGTATCTACACTAGGTGTTATGCAATTTCCCATTCCTCTAACAGATTGAAAAAGCACAATTTGATTTTCCTTCTATTAATTTTTCTCAACTGTGAAGGTCCAGTGCAATGTATCAGCCTGTTCATTACAGCTTTTGTCTACTCCATTTTCTGGAGAATGAATGAAATAGACTGTAAATTGAAATATGTACTATTATTAAATCCATATGGGCAGTTTGTCTACAACAGTAAATGTACAGGGACACATAAATAGCGTGCTTGCAATTCCAGAAAAGGGAATTACAAGCATGATTGGGTATATCCCCTCCATTTTTTTGAAAGCACACATTCATCTCTGTTCCTGGCAATTCCAAACAACCTATTAGGGCATTTATACACCCTTTACATCACTCTGTTCCAGTCTACTTTTTCCTTCTCTTCTTGGTAAAGGTGAAAAGATGAGAGATAATGGTAGTCAGTGTTGTGAAGATTGTCAGCATATTCAACATAGCATCCTTGCTACTCTCTGCCCCCCTCACACACAAATAAGTACATGCACATACTGTCATCAATAAACAAAAAGCCCTAACCTCTTCTTAAAATCTTAGGACAAGGTTAAGAAGTATCTACACCTTAATTGTGAAGCCAAGTCCCATATCCATCGACCATGTCCCTATAGCATAATAAAGAAAATCTTCATTTTCCAACTTGAGTTCAAGTCCTAGCTCCACCAGCTGTGTGGTCTTACACAAACTACTCAGTTTCTCTAAGTCTTATTTTCTGCAAATCTGAATGGTTAAATAGCCAACATCCATGGCAGGATATTTTTACCTCAGCACTATTAACATTTGGAGCTGAATACTAAAATTCTTTGTTTCAGGAGCTGTCCTGTGCATTAGGATACTTAGCAGCAACCCTAGCTCCTTCCCATTAGATGCTCGTCATAACCCCTCCCTTCCCAGTGTAGCATCCAAAAAGTGTCTTCAGACATGGCCAAATACACCTGGGGAGGAGCAGCTTCACCCCTGCTTGAGAAACACTGTTCTATCATTTCAATGAATGCCAGATTCTTTTCTAAAAGCTCTTTAAGTTTTAATTTCATGTCCTATTCCTCCCTACCTAGAGGGGGTTATGTAGTATTATTATCTGCATTTTACAGATGCAGAAGCTGAAGCACAGAGACACCAGTACTTTCCTAGAGCTTACACAGCTTTAGGAGGCTGAGTTTGGACAGCCAATCAGACATTAGGCTCCAAATGTGTATTTGGCCTCTGTATTGCCTACTGCCTGGGGTTGATCACAGGGCCAGCCTCACAGAGCTGAGGTGAACATTGTGACTCAATGGCTGCACAGCCATCACCACTGTTGCAGTTGTCACTATCAGGAGCATAGCTCATCGCTCCTGCAAGGCAAAGTTGCATCCCATGGATCTCAGAACCAGCACCCCCCCACACAGCAACCCCAGTCTTTGCTTCTGGAAAAGAAAGCAGGCAGCATCCCTGTTGGACGCGCCTTTTCTGTCTGCTAATTCCCATTTCAGATCAGTCCTCTATCCCATTTCCATCATTATTATATTCCAAAGTTCAGGAAAATAAAAAGAAACTACATATTTGGGGAAAGAAGTAGATTCAATATAGAACCAGTGTTTCCCACCTTGTCTGCACATGCTAGTTACCTGGGGAGCCTGGCAATACCCACTGACACTCAGAGCCTCCCAAGAGAACTAGTATAAGGCGTGGATGGTCCGGTTTTTAAAAGCCTCCCAGGTGGTAATACCAAGCTGCCCAGGTTTTGAACCACTCATTTAAAACATCTTTTTGGTATTATTCTATTAGTCCCTATGATTTTAATATAGTTTCGTGATTAAATTAAGGTGTAATTTTTATGCCACTAGGAGGTAACTAACCTCAAATTTACTCCAGAAGAATGAACAATAATCACTTGGCAACTGAAAATGTGCAGGAAGGGTGAATACAGGGGAGAAGAATTAAAATTTAGAATTGCTATTTTCATGAATGCTGCCCAGAGGGTGGTCCAATTCCAGATAAACAGGCCTTGTTCTCTGGACAAAAACTCAACAATGGTGAACCAGAGGAGTTTATCATTCTAAAAAAAAATGAGTCTTTAATGTCTCAACATAAGGGACTGGCTAAATAAAATTAGGGTCATATTGTGAAATACTGTGTTTCTTTCCATAAAGGTGATTGTTCTGAAGTATATCTGATAATGTAGATAAATGATCACAATATGTGGTTCGATGAAAAATTTAGTTACAAAATAGTGCATACATAATCACCTTTTTCCTTTGAAAAAGAAATGTTCGTGACAAATATTTAGAGAGATGCCTTCGAATGTTGAGTGGTGATTACCAGATGGTAGGGTTGAAAGTCATTTCCTTCTTTCTACTTCTTGATATCTCATGGCTTTTCTACAATGCTTACATATGATTTTTTTTTTTTTTTTTTTTTTTTTTTTTTTTTTTTTTTTTTTTTTTTTTTGGTACTGGGGATTGAACTCAGGGGTACTCGACCACTGAGCCACATCCCCAGACCTATTTTGTGTTTTATGTAGAGACAGGGTCTCACTGAGTTGCTTAGCACCTCACCATTGCTGAGGCTAGCTTTGAACTCATGATTCTCCTGTCTCAGCCTCCCTAAGTGCTGGGATTACAGGCTTGAGCCACCGCGCCCGGCTTTACATATGATTTTTGTAATAAAAATATAATTAAAAATAATCTTTAAGAAATCCAACACTCTTGTTATAATTTCATGCTCATGAAGACATTGTTCTGGTCTATAATGTGGCAGATTAAGTGAAT